>JAWNMV010000568.1:0-20718 GCA_035043635.1 Drosophila rellima
GGCTATCGCCTCCCTTATGTCACCTTGGATAAGTACGGCTAAATCATACGATTGCACTGTTCTTATCTCTCGCCGCCCATGCTTTTCTTATCATTTCGTGGTCGAGCTAAGCTTATTAGCCGCCGCGAATCGAGCATAGAACAGTGAGCGAGTGACTCTTGTGCAAAGCACAAAATAGTGCAGTTCTGTGCCAAAAATATTTTAATAAGTCGATGTGCTGTGACTTAACACTCGTTCGAGTGTAGAAACATTTTAGGAAGACATTTTCCTTGGAAAAATCATTTTGTTCGTTGGAAGTAAATGCCCGAATTATTGTCTGAACATTAAATTCAGTGGTGGATCGGCCATTGAGCCAGCCTCGAATGCACGTCCATGGGACATGATTCCGCCCCGGCAGAAATTTGAGCTGTTCCTGATCCTGCGGATAGAAATTTTTGTTGCTGATATTCCGATTGGATATATATTTTGACGTGTTTGCTGTTTCTACGATGCTGCAAGGATTGATCACTGCCGAGCGCTTTTTTAAATTAGCTTCCAAATGTGTTGTCTTTAAATTTTTACTTTTATTGGAAAATAATATTCATATACAAAAAAAAAAAAACAAGCGAAACAGTCGAGTGCCGTCCGACAGTAAGATACCCTGAGCCTAGGCACGTAGATGCTGTTGGGCGCACCGAAGATTTAACGCATTTGAAAAACAAAGCAAGTTGCGAACATCTAAAAAAAACATTTTTTTTTTAATTCATAAATTTAATTTAATATTATTCGTCACAAAATTAAATATAAATATACCCGCTCAGGGTGAATACGACACAGTAAATCTTCACAATTAATATATCACACCCGTTCACTGCAAATGTAGGTAACGAATTGAAAAGTTAAGCGAATCTGCATAGACGTTAAAAATAATGAGCGGGGGCGCTCACTCAATATAGATACACAATGCTTTCTACGTTCCTTTTTTTGAATTGTCATTGAATTGGCACGCGCCAAGGACAAATTTTCTTTGAGAGAAAGAGACACAATGAAGTTGAGCGAAGAACAAAGAAGTCCACTTTTGAGAGCATTGAAAGAGAGCATGTGTCCATGCATATGTATGTTAGCAAGAGTGTGTAAAGTTAGCAAAAATCAACGAGCTGCTGCTATTTAAATGTATATGTATGTAGTAAATGTAAAAGGAATTAATTAATCATTTTAATTTTATTTCTCTGCTGCCAATATTGTGCCTGTCACTCGTCACAAAATTGTTAATATCTTAACTATTTAGGGACCAATCCTGTTAAAAATTGGTGATTAGATGCGGGGCATAAAAAAAATTTAAAGATTTAACCTATAACCCAAAATTAAAGGTGATGTCAGGTTTTTTCGAAAATTTCAACATAAACTTGATCTGCCTGACTTAATGGGGAGTCTATATTTTAAATTTGGTGGTCCTAGCCCTTACCATCTCTGAGATCCTTTTGTTTACACAAACAGACGAACAAGGGTATATCGACTCGGCTGTTGACGCTGATCATATATATATATACTTTATGGTGTCGGAGATGCTTCCTTCTGCCCATTACATACTTTTGCACAAACTTAATATACCCGCTTAGGGTATAATATATATTTACATCATCATCATACATTTAACAAATATATGTCGGGGAAATATTATCTTCCCCAGTCAGGACGACATCTTTTTGTATTCTTGAAGCCATCGTTATTAATTAATCTGGTATGCAGCGAGTCTCCGCCTTTTCTTAGTCTTTACTACTTTATTTCATTCAATGACCCGCACGACATATCAACGTAAATTTGTACTTGTGCTTGCATCTAGAACTTCTTTAAGGAACTTATATCTTACATATCGCTCGTTCTTTGTCATACACAATAACATCACGACTTCTAGTTCATCACCATACACAACATCTTCATGATCAACCTCGTCCATCACCATGCTTAATGGTTTCACGACTATCCACGTCCATCACCATACACCATGGTTTCACGATACTCCTCGTTCATCACCATACACCATGGCATCACGATACTCCTCGTCCATCACCACACACCATGGCTTCACGATACTCCTCATCCATCACAACACACCATGGCTTCCCAATAATCCTCGTCCATCACCATAAACCATGGCTTCACGATTATCCTCGTCTGACTCAAAAATTTCATATGACAAACTTAAATCTTCTCTGTCAATATCCAGCTCTTCTGGAATCTCATCATCAGGCAGCTTAGGTAAACTTTCATGTGGATACTTATAATGTCTATTATTTTTCGTTGATTTTAACATATAACGATCTCCGTCCAAAACCTCTAAAATCAAAAACGGCCCTCTAAATTTTGGATCTAATTTTATTTGCTGTTTTTCGCTGATTTTTAACAGTACATATTCGCCCACATTTAATCTAATTACCTTAGCTTTATTTTTGTCGAATCTTATCTTTTCGTACACGCCAGCTTTTAGGATTTTTTTGGATGTTTTTCTCTCATTTCTGAGCGATCAATTTCGTTTTTTCATGTCTTATAGGGATCAACTTATACGGACGAGCAACTTTGCCAATTAAAAGTTCTAATGGGCTCGCTTTGGTAACCCGATTACCCGTACAATTAAGTGCCAATTGCACCTTCCCCAACGCATCTTGCCAGGATCTAGAGCTTGTTTCAACAACAGTCAACAGATTCTTAAGTATACTCATTACCCTCTCAACCTGGTCATTAGCTCTACTAGCACCGGTGCCAATCAGATGAAGTTGTATCTTTTGCAATGAACAAAATTCCACAAACTTTGCTCCTGTAAAGCTTCTACCTTGATCCGCAATCAATCTAGTTGGCACTCTTAACATAGAAATCGATGATTTTAATGCATTGATACAGGTGTTAGCGTCAAGCGAAAAAGTGTGAAACAAGTAAACATTAAATATGTGAAGGCGGCAATTTGTACGATTATATATTCATTGCGGTCACTCTTTCCGCTTAGCTTACCAGAAATGTCAATTTGGACCGTATGCCAGGGAATACTAATTTTAGGAATTGAGTGTAACTCAACTTGTATTTTTCCAGATGCAGATTTCGACACTGACCAACGAAAATATCGCGAAACAACCGGCCAACAACGTGTTTAAGAGTATCTTTGAATTTTTATACCCGTGCCCATTGAAAATGGTCAAGAAGGATATAATGGTTTTGTGCAATGTGTGTAACAGGCAGAAGGAAGCATCTTCGACCCTATAAAGGATATATATTCTTGATCAACATCAATAGCCGAGTCGATCGAGTCAAGTCCGTCTGTCTGTCCGTGTGTCCGTGTGCTTGAGCCAAAGGATCTCAGAGACTATAAAAGCCCTGAAAGTTTCAAAGCGATTGACTATTAAATAGAGAAGATATTTCAAATTTGCTTTTAATTCACATAAATCAAAATCATTGACAGGCAAGTGCGAGCGAGATAGCATATGCACATTTGTTTGTCCAAAAACATAACAGTGAGCACGTGTACGAAGAGTGCGACCGCAAATACGAGCGATAGGCAAAATTATCGATATCACTTGGGTACAATTTCTATCCTATTTTAATATATTAACATGGTTTAAATTAATACATATTTACGATTGTGTTAAAATATATGTATGTAGATATTAGTATGCATTGCAAAAAGCGATATGTATAAATGCCACTTTATAATTTTGCACCTCGACAAAAGCTGAGTGCTTTGCGTTCTCCTGCAGGAGAAACGACAGATCATTTTACAACACTGAAATCTCTGAATTTATAATAATTATTATGTTTAATTATAAGCTAGTAAGCTCGCACATATGTTCAATAGGTTTTCATTTATTATCATTGTATTTATATGCTTAACAAATCCTGCAAAAAGAATCACAAATATTAAAGCATTGCATTTAAATTTAAATTCCGCGCGCAATGCAGCAGCCTTTAACAGCTAATTTCGATGATTAAGAAGAGTGGGAGAGATTATTTGGTGTTGCCGGACTTCAAGAAGCTGAGCTAATTTTAGTTGATGGCTACTCTTGGCATGAGCAACAGCGATTTCAGCGATTACGATTACGACTTACGAATTACTATTTTAATTTAATTAAATACAACTTATTCAAACGGACCACTATATCATATTGCTGTCATAGGAATGATCAGTCGAAACTAACTTTTTTTGTTGTTTGAAAGATCTCGACCAAACTAATAGGATATGCATTTGTGATGGTCCTATATATCCTGATAAAATTTAGTTGAAATCGGACCACTATATCATATAGCTTCCATAGGAACGATCAGTCCAAAATCAAGTTTTAGTATGATAAACGTTTTTGTTGTTTGAGGTATCTCAACCAAACTATTAGAATACGCATTTGGGATGGTATTCTACATCCTGACCAAGTTTGGTTGAATTCTGATATCAAATAGCTGCCATACGAACGAATTTTAAGATATAGTACGAAAATTATTGTTGTTTTTAGAGATAAGTCAACCAAACTCACAGATTCAGAATTTGTAATTTGGTTTAAATCGGTTCACTAGATCACATAGATGTAATACGAACAATTAGTCAAAAAGTTAATGCCGCATCATCACACCTTCGGTATGCCGAGCACACTCGACTGTAGCCGGAGCCCCCTTGTTTTTTATAAAACATTCGATCTCAATTCTTATGCTGTTACTAACGCCAACGGCAAATCGTACGGAACTACGTGAAACATGATATCTAAACAATTGCCATTAATAATGGCACTACTTTTAATTTGAACTGCACTGTAAATATTGGCATTATATACACACCTATACCCTTTGGGGAAATTACTTTACTTGTTCTCCTACCAGTTAACTTATTGAAGATACTTTTTTTTACCAAGGAACACTCTGCTCCAGAATCGAATAAGATTGGAAACTTCTCACCGTGTATCATCATAATAGATTTAGGTTCATCCTTTTTTCTGACCTGGACCCTGTTTCTCCACTCGGCACATTTTTGGGGCAGTTATTGGCTTTGTGGCCCGGCTCATGACAACGATAACACGTCACATTCGGCCTTCCTTGTTGCTGAGTTTGATCATGTTTTCCTTGATGCAACGACTGTACAAATCGACGATCTCCTCCAGCTGGTGAACTTTTGCATCCTTTTCCTGCTTTGCAGTTCGTGTGTTTCCCACAAAGATAGCACTTGACCTCCATTGCTTTGACACGTTTTATTTCTGGTTCCCAATTTGATGAATTGCTTTTACTCTTCAGTAAGTTCAAAACTTGTAGTTCCGATTGCAAGTTACGTCTATCTTTTATGTTCGAAGTGTATGCCATTCTCTGCAATCGTCGATCAAAAGTTGCCATATGTTCTAGCATAAACGCCACGGCAATTTGCTCGTGATTCATGTGTCGCATTTTTGTGCATAGCGATGTCACAGTGCGGCTTGCATATGCCGACAAGCCTTCACCGTTATTTGGACGACTACTGAGCAAATGCAAGAATGTAGCTGCTGGCGTTTCCGGTGTCTCATATCGCTGCTCGAATAACTGGCGAAACTCCGGCCATGTTATTCCTGGAAAACATATCTGCGACAGCCATTGTGATGCGCTTCCTTCCAAAGATTGACTCAACGCCAATATGAGCACACAGCCTCCTAGTTGCTTTTCGTTGAAAATAAGCTCCAACGTAGCACACCACTGAGTAGCATCGCCTCATTTGCCGACGCCTTTAGACTTTTTGCCAACTCCAGAAAATTTCGATTTTGCTGGTCTAACAACACATAAAACTGCTCCGAAAGAGTTGTTGGACGAGAGCTGAATCCCACTTCTGAAATATTATCTTCCCCAGTCAGGACGACATCTTCTTGTATTCTTGCAGCCATCGTTTTTAATTAATCTGGTATGTTGAATGAGTTTTTCCAAGATTAGTGCAACGAGTCTCCCCAGCCGTGTTGCTAGCTTCCTGTTCGGTAACCAAAGAGAACGTCTGACATCACGTCAACTGTCATTAGACCGTTAGTTCCTTTTTTAACACTAGCAACGCATACGGAGCCACACTCGACTCCGGTTAATATAACCATATTCCCACTAAACCAGGGCTGATAACATAACCGAAAATTTCACAATCACACATTACGCGGACATGTCAAGATAATACCGCGTAATACATTCTCCGAAATATACATGTAGATTAAAAAAAAAAAACCGAAAATAATGAAATTTATTAAATGATGATTAAGATCCAGTTTTAAAAATTAACAAGTGTTACATATTTTTTAAATTCTAGCTAATTATTGCCAAGGTAGGGAGGGTACAAAATAAGGTATGCACAACATCAAAATACTCTACAACTGAGACATAGGCCACAAATGCCAGTCTGTTAATTGTCTTGTCCGATTCTAATTTCAATTTCCGTTTTCGGTATTCTGTGTTTATTTTCTAGTGCACTTATATTTTGTTGTAGTTTGTGTACGCCACCAAAGGAGGAGAAAGAACAATGGTAATGGCAAGCCTACACGACTGAGTCAGATATTCAGAATCTGCAGGGTATTCGCCACAGTGCTCCTCTCAAGGTTCACTGTCCAGGCACCCAGACTTGGGACCTGACACTGGCCGCTACATAATCTGGGATCAAAGGGATGCAGTGCGTAGAATATGTATAATGGTAAGGAAATGTGTTAACTATACATTCCTTTCAGAATTCCTCAACATGCCCTCGGCGTACTTTGCCGGTAATAGATCGTGTCCACCACCGGAAATCGTTGGGCTAGCAGAACCCTGCGCTCGGGAGAAGCTCCCCCTAATCATTGGGTGCGATGCCAACGCACATCACGAGCTATGGGGAAGCACAGATACAAATACGAGGGGTGAGTCCCATCTTGAATTTAAATTTAGAAATAACTTGGAAATTGGAAATGTCGGAGCCACGCCGACATTCGTAACCAGAATCAGGGATGAAGTCCTAGACATCACCATGATCAGTAAAGGCCTTAAGCCGCATGTAAGAAACTGGCATACCTCTACGGATGAGTCTGTGTCTGATCTTAGAACCATCCCATTTGAACTGCAAGTTAATATGGATAGCAGCATACAGACCTGCAACCCCGGAATAACAAACTGGGAGAAGTTTAAAACGACCCTACAACTAAATCTTTCCAATGAAAGGTCGGGTATACCCTGCTCGCAAATGGAGCTAGAGAGAGTGTTAGGCAATAGCAGCATAATAAATGTCGTTAAAGACAGCTATCCTTAAGGAAGAAGGCGCAAAGCGACAGATGCCCCTTGGTGAAACGATAGCCTCGAAAGGCTGCGACTCACAACCCGCCGACTCTTCAACAGAGCGAAGAGAGACGGAATATGGGATTAATTCCGTGAAATCCGTGACCTCCTGCAACAAGGAGATAAGAAAGGCCAAACGGAAGAACTATTGTGAATTCTGCGAAGGTCTAGAAAACACAGCTGAAGGTGCTCGGTTCCACAGGGCACTATCAAAACGCATGCCGGAGGCAAACTTAGCCTTGAAACGAAGGGATGGCACCTATACTAGCAGAAGCATAACGAAACTAGAGCTTTTATTTGACACGCACTTCCCAGTGAGCACCCCGGCATAAGAAGTTACAGTCGAAATAAGGAACATGTTTAGGCCAACCTCTGGAAATTGCGACTGGAAATCGCTAAGTCGACAGTCACATTGGAACATCCACAATGGACAATTGGTACTTTCCAGGCCTACAAATCGCCGGGCCTGAACATGATATTACCAGGCTTTCTTTAGCAAGGGCAGGATATATTCCTCCCCATCCTTAGAAAGATCATGATTAGCAGCCTAGCACTTGGGTATATACCAAGTGCATGGCGTAAAGCTAGAGTGGTCTCCATCCCCAAGGCAGGGAAGAAAGATATCATCAGCCCCAAGTCCTTCCAACCCATCAGCTTGACTTCGCTTTTGTTGAAATCGCTGGAAAAGCTGGTGGCCAACTCTGCTGCAACCAACGCAGCATGCATACAGAGCAGGTCGATCTATGGTCGATCAGTATATCAACTACACCGCACCTTAAGTTGCTTCGACATTAGTTTCAGCCCGAAAGCAGCAGCAAAATAATGCCAAAAATTCTTAAAAGTCAACTGCTGCTGTTGCTTCGACTTCGGTTTGCGTTTGGTTTCTGCTTTTACTTCGACTGCGACTTTTGTTTTTTTCAGAAGCAGAAGCAAGAGCAACAGAAATAAACCTGTTGCAGTTTTTTAAAAACCGCCTAGGAGTCACTTTCGACAGTAAATTAAACTTCGGCTCAAATGTTCAGTATGCAATAACAAAGTGCTCTAGAGCACTGTACCCAGGTCGCAGTACAGCCGGAAGATCATTGGGCACATTACAGAAAATAATTAGATGGCTATATCTAATGGTAATCAAGCCAATGCTTACATATGGAGCAATAGCCTGGAGTGATAGAGTGCAACTCATCACCGTCCAGAAACAGTTGCTAAGACTGCAACGAATGACCTCTACGTGTATGACGGGGGCTATGAGCGCTTAACCGTCAACGGCCATAGAAGCTTTAATGAAGCTCACGCCACCAGGCGACCTCCCACTACTGGTACAACCAAGGGATGAGATGGTAGCCGAGTATATGTTAGAGCAGAAGTTCGAAGTGAACTTCAGCAATAAGAAGGAATGGACGACACTCGATGAGGTCCATCCAATGGGACAACATGCCATAAAATGGTACACCGATGGATCTCTCACGGACGAAGGCACAGGACTTGAGGTTGTAAGCCTTCGGATATCATACCATGAATTTCTTAAAACATATACCAGCATCTTCCAAGCTGACGTATGTGCAATAGCGAGGTGTACCGACCTTAATATCAAACGCAACTATCGATATAGAGATATTGCCATTCTATCCGATAGTCAAGCAGCTCTAAATGCACTCAGTAAGGTGAAAATAACGTCTAAAGTAGTAAAGTGGCAGGCCCATAATAGGTCCTGAACCGTGTTGTGGAATAGGACGACACACACTCCGGGATTACCTACGTAAAGATGTGAGACGACTCCAGCTGTTGCATTGGACGGAGACAATAGGTCTCAGATAAGCTAAACACTTCCTAGGTATGCTCAATGCATATTCTGACAGAATGCACTGCTCTATCAAGACATAGATGCAGGGTTCTAGGGAAATATGTCCTACCGATGGAGGCCAGAGCAGACCTCAAACCGGCAGAGATTCTCATCTTCGTTCAAGAAATAGGTTTGATGGACGAACTATAGGCTCAGAAGCGGGAACAATAGATCCTGTGGGTCGCAGTATAGGTCTTCCCCATAACAATAATATAATCATTTTAACAATTTTTCTTTGCTGCACAGACTTGTTAATATATTCACTATTTATGAACCAATCCTGTTGAAAATTGGTGAGTAGTTGCTGGACATGATCCTACACCCGTTGTCTTAAAGTTTTTTTAAAGATTTAACTAATAACCCTAAATAAAAAGTGATGTCAATTTTTTTTTCAATTACGCCCCCACAGTGGGCGTGGCAAAAATTAAACATAAACTGGTGTTGCCTGACTTAATAGGGAGTCTATATTCCCAACATGGTGGTCGTAGCCCTGAGATCCTTTTACACTTACAGACGGACAGGGATATATCGACTAGGCTGTTGATGCTGATTAAGAATCACTGCGGACGGCAGACCGCGCTAGTGACGAAAGCATCACGAAGGGTGCGAAAGGCGACTAGTAATATACACAGGAAACATGGAAAATTTTCTATGACTGTCCGATCAGTTCGAGTTATATACTGATCGAAAGGTATAGCTCTATCTAACAAAAGCGCATACTAAGATTATTGAAACCTCACCTGGTTCGTGAGATAAGCAGGTGTAAATGAGAGGGGCGAAATTTAGATTATTGTAGCATATGGGGCCGTTGGAGCTTTTTGGTAAAACTGTTTTTTTTTTTTAGAATAAGTTATTTTTACAATTTAATATCGTTCGTCACAAAATTGGATAACAGAAATTTTGGGACATGAAAATGTTTTCATCACTAAACTTTTTCCTCGTAAAGAGGTTTTTTTAGAAGATATATATACTTAATGGTGTCGGAGATGCTTTCTTCTGCCCGTTATATACTTTTAACATACTAAATATACCCGCTGAGGGTATAAAAACCGATATGATTTTGGTGTGAACACCGATGCGAATAGTGTGAATGGCGAAATTCACCGTCGCGACGCACAGTGGCGAAAGCACGTTGCAAATATCAAAAATTTCATGTGCGCAAACGAAGTTTTGAATAACCCCATTTCATAGATAGTTCTTAAGCGATTACAAATATGTTGCCCTTAATAACATCAGATTTTTTTGTAGCAGATACAGATTTTCAAAGTAGACCGATTTTTTGCTTCATTCAGGTAGAATATCGCGATAACTAGGTTACCAATCGTAAATTTATTTTTTTCTAAATTTTGATGTATATATTCAGTGTATGATACAAAAAAATTTACTGTTTACTTTCTGTTTTTCCAGGTAAATCGGGTATTGCCAACTTTCCATTTTTTCACTATTTTTCAAGTTTTAAAATATTTTATATTTTAAAATAAAAAAAAATATAAAATATTATTTTCTCTATATTTTCAAAATATGTTCTTTGATTATTTCTTAACCTTATCTCAAAATTTCAGCTACCCGTTTTTGCCCTTTCTTTTAAAGTGTAAAAAAGTAAAAAAGTCATGGTTTTAAAAATTTAATTGCATACATCAAGGCATATTTCCGTAGAAACTGGTTGCTACGTTATTGTTTGTTTAAGATATATGATTTATATTTTTCACCCCCTAATGCTTTGACTGTCGATAAGTTTGATCTAATATTTTTAAAAACGCATTTTCATTCAATTGCTTACCTGAGGGCCTCTGCCAAAGTCGGCTTCCAATATTCAAGTGCAGATACAGGATGCACAAATAAATTACTCATTTAAATGATCAGGTAAGCACCTGAAATAGTAATTATGTTGGCGTAAAAATAGTCAAACTTTCAATCTGACAACAATATTGACTTATAGTCGCTACAGGTAGGCACAAATCGTTTTCTGGCAGGTGCATAATTTGACCTAATTGCTATGGCAGCTATATGATATAGTAGTCCGATTTTAACCAAATTTGGTCAGGGTATATAAGACAATCCCAAATGCATATTCTGTAAGATTGGTTGAGATAACTCATCCAAGAAAAAAGTTTTTCTTACTAAAAATTTATTTTCGACTGATCGTTCCTATGGCAGCTATATGATATAGAGGACCGATTTCAACCAAATTTGGTCAGAACGTATAGACCATCCCAAATGCTGGAATTCTGGAACTCTGGTTAAAATATCTCAAACGAATCGCAATCCACATTTTGAAGAAAATTAAAAATTAATAAAAAAACAAGGGAGCTCCGGCTACAGTCGAGTGTACTCGACTGTCGAATACCCTGAGCTCTGGCTCTCCGATAGGTCATACGTATGTGCGCTACGTTAGGCATGCCGAAGGTGTGATGATGCGGCATTAACTTTTTGACTAATTGTTCGTATTACATCTATGTGATCTAGTGAACCGATTTAAGCCAAATTACAAATTTTGAATCTGTCAGTTTGGTTGACTTATCTATATAAACAACAATAATATTCGAACTATATCATAAAATTCGTTCCTATGGCAGCTATTTGATATCCGATTTCAACCAAACTTGGTCAGGATGTAGAATACCATCCCAAATGCGTATTGTGTTAGTTTGGTTGAGATACCTCAAACAACAAAAAAGTTTATCATACTAAA
Organism: Drosophila rellima; assembly: GCA_035043635.1. Taxonomy (NCBI): domain Eukaryota; kingdom Metazoa; phylum Arthropoda; class Insecta; order Diptera; family Drosophilidae; genus Drosophila; species Drosophila rellima. Next base: position 11,784 of record JAWNMV010000568.1, read on the forward strand.
ACTTGATTTTGGACTGATCGTTCCTATGGCAGCTTTATTATATAGTGTTCCGATTTTAGCCAAGTTCAGTCAGGATGTATGGGACTGTCCCACATGCATATTGTCTCAATTTGGCTGACATATCTCAAGCAACAAAAAAGTTGTTCATACCAAAACTTGATTTTCGACTGATCGTTCCTATGGCAGCTATATGATATAGTAGACCGATTTTAGCCAAGTTTGGTCAGGATGTATAAGACCATCCCACATGCACAATGTCTCAGTTTGGCGAGATATCTCAAGCAACAAAAAAGTTTTTCATACTAAAACTTGATTTTTGACTGATCGCTCCTATGGCAGCTATATTATATAGTGTTCCGATTCTAACCAAGTTTGGTCAGGATGTATGGGACTATTCCACATGTATATTGTCTCAGTTTGGCTGACATATCTCAAGCAACCAAAAAATGTTTCATACCAAAACTTGATTTTCGACTGATCGTTCCCATGGCAGCTTTATGATATAGTACACTGATTTTAACCAATATTGGTCAGGATGTATTGCACTATCCTACATGAATATTGTCTTAGTTTGGCTGAGATATCTCAAACAACAAAAAACTTTTTCGTACCAAAACTTGATTTTCGACTGATCGTTCCTATGGCAGCTATATGATATAGTAATCCGATTTTAACCAAGTTTGGTCAGGATGTATGGGACCACCTTATATGCATATTCTATTAGTTTAATTTAGATATCTTGAACAACAAAAAAGTTTTTCATACTAAAACTTGATTTTGGACTGATCGTTCCTATGGCAGCTATATGACATAGTGGTCCGATCGAAATTTTAAAACAAACTTGATCTGCGCCCGCTATCCAGCAACCTACATACCAAAGGTTGTCCCAAGTCTCTAGCTCTTATAGTCTCCGAGATCCTTTGCCTCAAACAGACGGACGGACATGGCTCAATCGACTCGGCTATTGATTCTGATCAAAAATATATATACTTTATAGGGTCGGAGATGCTTCCTTCTGCCTGTTACATACATTGCACAAAACAATTATACCCTTTTTGACAATTTTTAATGGTCACAGGGTATAAAAAACTATATAAAAAACTATATATATAGATTTTTAAATTTTAGTCGCTTTCCATAAATGTGATGAAAAGTTAGTCTGTTCGTTTGTTTCAAAGCGTTGAGATAGTTTAAATGTGTAAATTTGTATTTATTCCCTATCAAAGAACTAGACACATTTGCTTTGAAAAATTGCTCGTTTAGCGAGAAATCGCTAAAGCCCGATAAAACCCCCCACTGTATACACACGATAGAAGCTACAGATATGATATATTAATCGTTGAAAAGGATTTTTGAAGTGCTCTCGGGTATACCTTTAATGTTTCTTTCTTAAGTACATAGATAAAAGACTACAGGTGAAATGAGATTTTGTATCCCACATTTTGGCGATTTTTGAAAAAACATCGATAACGATTATTTTTTAATTTTCAATATGTTGTAGTATTTAATATATTCATATAAATTATAGCCTGCATGAAGAGTTTAACAATTCCATTGTGCATGAAATTTGTTTTTATTATTTTATTTACATAGAGAAAAATTAAAATAAAAAAACTAAAAATTTATTTTCGACTGATCGTTCCTATGGCAGCTATATGACATAGCGAACCGATTTCAACCAAACTTGGTCAGAATGTATAGGACCATCCTTTATGCATATTCTGTTAGATTGGTTAAAATATCTTTTAAATTGTTTTAAAAATTAAGATATTTGTAATTTGTGGTCGTTAAATAGGCGTGGCCAAAATCCAAAACAAACTTGATCTGCTTGCAATATAGACGGACCTACATACCAAGTTTGAAGCCTCTGGCTCCTATAGTCTCTGAGATCTAGGCGTTCTTACAGACGGACGGACGGACATACGGACATCTCTATATCAACTCGGCTGTTGATGCTGATCACGAATATATATACTTTATGGGGCTTACCACGCCTCCTTCTGCCTGTTACGCATATTTTTTTTATGACAAAGTTAATAGTACTGGGTCTAAAAATATTTATCCCATTAACTTATACAATGTGGAGTCCAAGGAAGTTATCTAGCTTATCGGAGATGGAATGAAGATCAATTATGTTGAAATAATAAAATTCAATAAAGGCAAGATTGGAAACTTTCAATCCACTTCGGAAGATTAAAAGAAAGTGCGTGGGTATCTGCAAAAAATCAATGCTAAATTTTACTCTTACACATTGACTAACCAACTTAACTAACTAAAACATTTCTATTAAAAACCGTTATTCAGATCCAACACATATTCTCGCTGATTTGTCATCAAACCAGCTGGAAAAATTGCAATTTCCCAAAGTCGAACCATTTTCCACGTATAACTCAAGAAAAATTAAAATCAAACTGATAATTTGATTGGTACAAATAAGTGCTGATAGCAATGAAAATCAACTAAAATCTATAAAAGTGGTTCTATACCACTGCATCAAATAGGAGCCACTTCACAAAACAGAAATCACTCAGTGCAGTAATTGACAAAGCTTTTTTTACAGTGCCACCAATTGCAACTTGACTCCCATATCAGCCATATCAGCAAAAAGACTGGAAGACTGGCCATCCTGCTTCATATAAAGGTTGTGAACGATTCCAAGAACTACTCCGCCCCCTGCTCGCTTCGCTCGCCTACCACCGGCTCGCTTTGCTCGCGAGGAGGTGCGGCTACAGTCGAGTGTGCTCGACTGTAGGATACCCTGTGCCCTGGCTCTCCGATAGCCCATACCTATTTGCAAGCCGTTAGTCACGCCGAAGGTTTGATGATGAGGCATTAAATTGTCGACTAATTGTTCGTATTACATCTATTTGTTCTAATGAACGGATTTAAACCAAATTCGATCACAATAATAAAGACAATATAGAATTCCCATTTTGGGAGTTCTGTTGGTATACCTCAAAAACCCAAAAACAAAATATCATACAAAATCTTAACTTTCGACTGACAGTTCCTATGGCAGCTATATGATTTAGTGTTCCGATTACAACCCAATTTGAACAGGAAGTATAGGACCATCCCAAATGTATATTTTGTCAGTTTGGTCGAGATATTTCAGACATCAAAAAAGTTTTTCATACTAAAACTTAATTTTAGGCTTATCGTTCCTATGACAGTTATATGGTATAGATGTCCGATTTCAACCAAATTTTATCAGGATATGAAGGTCCATCCCAAATGCATATCCTGTCAGTTTGGTCGGGATATTTCAAACAAAAAAGTTTTTCATAAAATTTTATTTAGGGCTGAACGTTCCTATGACAGCTATATGGTATTGTGGTCCGATTTCAACCAAATTTGATCAGGATATATAGGTCCATCCCTAATGCATATAATGCTAGTTTTATGGTTAAATTTCGCAGATATGTTTGGTCAAATAGTCGACGCAAACGATGAATTGGATGCGAAAGACAATATTCATCAGATTAAACGAGCTAGTAAAAGGAGACAGTACACAATTAATAAGGCACTTACATATAAGCAGCGAAAATTATGAAGCAGCTATGAGGAACAGATACGAAAACACAAGAAAGCTATTTACAAGCCACTGGAACCGTATTTTGGACCTGCCAAGCATGAACAGCGAATCAGAAAGGAGCGAACAAAACATGTTGGATACAACAAATAAAAGTTGACACGCAATAAAAGGTATGGGCATTCCGATTAAGGATGCAGAGCCATTTATCGCCAGTATTCTGATCAGAAAATTTGATCGAAAAGGAATACAGCAGTACGAACATACTTCTAGTAAGACAAAGGAAATACAAACACTAGAAGATGTCATACAGTTTCTGGAGAAACATTTGCAAAATATACAAGCGGTGAGACCCAGGATTTACAAAGAGAGCTCAACAATAATGAGTACAACAGTAGACAACGCATACTAGCATTGTAAAACGCCAGATCACACCATACATGCCTGCCACAAATTCTGCAAAATGGATCCAACAGAAAGATGGAAATTCGCATGAGCTGATATGGCTGATATGGGAGTCATGCTTTAGATGCTTAAATCATAAGTTCATATATACCCACAAATGCCAAGAAAAATGTGAAATATGCCACGGGAGACGTCAAGATTTACTGCATATGGAGTATGAAACAAAAACCACAATGTCAACTTGAACAGCAAAAACTTTTCTAGCGACAGCTCAAGTAGAAGTACAATCAATTAATGGTGAATGGGTCATCTGTCGTGCACTTGTAGACCAAGGATCACAAATTACGGTCGTTTCCGAAGAAACATCACAAACGCTTAATTTACCAAGGCAAAAAAAGAACAGAACTGTATGGACTTGGCGAAAATCTAATTGGAGTGTCGGTCATTAAATTGAGAATTTAACCAAGATTCCCAAGCGACGATAAATTCGAAACCAACGCCGTGATATTAACAACAGTCGTGAGTCCCCAACCTCCACAATCCTTCGAATACAATAAAGATGTTTGGACGAATGCAATTCTGGCGCATCCTACGTTTAATAAACCAAGCAGTATTGATATCCTTATTGGAGACGATCTGTAAGCGGCAATTCTAACGAAGGGGCTAAAGCAAGAAGACTCGGTCATCGGACAATGCACAAGACTTGGCTGCATCTTATCTGGAGCAGATTCATAGTCAAGATGCCTTTAGAGCATGGGAAGGAGCTAGGAGCGTCCAGGAATCAGGCGTTGGCACGTTTTATAAACTTAGAGAAAAGACTGCTGACAGAAAGTAAACCAAGAAGTCAATATTCTCAATTTATTAAAATATATCAGGAGAACAATCACATGGAAGAAACAAAAGAGATAAAGGATGGAAAATATTATATACCACATCAACCAGTAATTAGAGTGGAAAGTTTAACAACAAAGCTTCCTGTTATATTTGATGCATCCTCGAAAACAACAAATGGGATAAGCTTAAATTATGTTCAGCTTACCGGACCCCATATAAAAACATCGATCAACGAAATAATAAAAACCGATTTTTATTTGGATGAACTCTGAATATCTGGAGTGAATTCAGTTAAACACCATTTAAAAACAAGGAGGCATCGCACCCTGCTCGCTTCGCTCGCCTACCACCGGCTCGCTTCGCTCGCGAGAAGGTGCGGCTACAGTCGAGTGTGCTCGACTGTAGGATACCCTGTGCCCTGGCACTCCGATAGCCCATACCTATTTGCAAGCCGTTAGTCACGCCGAAGGTTTGATGATGAGGCATTAAATTGTCGACTAATTGTTCGTATTACATCTATTTGTTCTAATAAACGGATTTAAACCAAATTCGATCACAATAATAAAGACAATATAGAATTCCCATTTTGGGAGTTCTGTTGGTATACCTCAAAAACCCAAAAACAAAATATCATACTAAATCTTAATTTTCGACTGACAGTTCCTATGGCAGCTATATGATTTAGTGTTCCGATTACAGCCCAATTTGATCAGGATGTATAGGACCATCCCAAATGTATATTTTGTCAGTTTGGTCGAGATATTTCAGACATCAAAAAAGTTTTTCATACTAAATCTTGATTTTGGGCTTATCGTTCCTATGACAGTTATATGGTATAGATGTCCGATTTCAACCAAATTTTATCAGGATATGAAGGTCCATCCCAAATGCATATCCTGTCAGTTTGGTCGGGATATTTCAAACAACAAAAAAGTTTTTCATAAAATTTTATTTAGGGCTGAACGTTCCTATGACAGCTATATGGTATTGTGGTCCGATTTCAACCAAATTTGATCAGGATATATAGGTCCATCCCTAATGCATATAATGCTAGTTTTATGGTTAAATTTCGCAGATATGTTTGGTCAAATAGTCGACGCAAACGATGAATTGGATGCGAAAGACAATATTCATCAGATTAAACGAGCTAGTAAAAGGAGACAGTACACAATTAATAAGGCACTTACATATAAGCAGCGAAAATTATGAAGCAGCTATGAGGAACAGATACGAAAACACAAGAAAGCTATTTACAAGCCACTGGAACCGTATTTTGGACCTGCCAAGCATGAACAGCGAATCAGAAAGGAGCGAACAAAACATGTTGGATACAACAAATAAAAGTTGACACGCAATAAAAGGTATGGGCATTCCGATTAAGGATGCAGAGCCATTTATCGCCAGTATTCTGATCAGAAAATTTGATCGAAAAGGAATACAGCAGTACGAACATACTTCTAGTAAGACAAAGGAAATACAAACACTAGAAGATGTCATACAGTTTCTGGAGAAACATTTGCAAAATATACAAGCGGTGAGACCCAGGATTTACAAAGAGAGCTCAACAATAATGAGTACAACAGTAGACAACGCATACTAGCATTGTAAAACGCCAGATCACACCATGCATGCCTGCCACAAATTCTGCAAAATGGATCCAACAGAAAGATGGAAATTCGCATGAGCTGATATGGCTGATATGGGAGTCATGCTTTAGATGCTTAAATCATAAGTTCATATATACCCACAAATGCCAAGAAAAATGTGAAATATGCCACGGGAGACGTCAAGATTTACTGCATATGGAGTATGAAACAAAAACCACAATGTCAACTTGAACAGCAAAAACTTTTCTAGCGACAGCTCAAGTAGAAGTACAATCAATTAATGGTGAATGGGTCATCTGTCGTGCACTTGTAGACCAAGGATCACAAATTACGGTCGTTTCCGAAGAAACATCACAAACGCTTAATTTACCAAGGCAAAAAAAGAACAGAACTGTATGGACTTGGCGAAAATCTAATTGGAGTGTCGGTCATTAAATTGAGAATTTAACCAAGATTCCCAAGCGACGATAAATTCGAAACCAACGCCGTGATATTAACAACAGTCGTGAGTCCCCAACCTCCACAATCCTTCGAATACAATAAAGATGTTTGGACGAATGCAATTCTGGCGCATCCTACGTTTAATAAACCAAGCAGTATTGATATCCTTATTGGAGACGATCTGTAAGCGGCAATTCTAACGAAGGGGCTAAAGCAAGAAGACTCGGTCATCGGACAATGCACAAGACTTGGCTGCATCTTATCTGGAGCAGATTCATAGTCAAGATGCCTTTAGAGCATGGGAAGGAGCTAGGAGCGTCCAGGAATCAGGCGTTGGCACGTTTTATAAACTTAGAGAAAAGACTGCTGACAGAAAGTAAACCAAGAAGTCAATATTCTCAATTTATTAAAATATATCAGGAGAACAATCACATGGAAGAAACAAAAGAGATAAAGGATGGAAAATATTATATACCACATCAACCAGTAATTAGAGTGGAAAGTTTAACAACAAAGCTTCCTGTTATATTTGATGCATCCTCGAAAACAACAAATGGGATAAGCTTAAATTATGTTCAGCTTACCGGACCCCATATAAAAACATCGATCAACGAAATAATAAAAACCGATTTTTATTTGGATGAACTCTGAATATCTGGAGTGAATTCAGTTAAACACCATTTAAAAACAAGGAGGCATCGCACCCTGCTCGCTTCGCTCGCCTACCACCGGCTCGCTTCGCTCGCGAGAAGGTGCGGCTACAGTCGAGTGTGCTCGACTGTAGGATACCCTGTGCCCTGGCTCTCCGATAGCCCATACCTATTTGCAAGCCGTTAGTCACGCCGAAGGTTTGATGATGAGGCATTAAATTGTCGACTAATTGTTCGTATTACATCTATTTGTTCTAATAAACGGATTTAAACCAAATTCGATCACAATAATAAAGACAATATAGAATTCCCATTTTGGGAGTTCTGTTGGTATACCTCAAAAACCCAAAAACAAAATATCATACTAAATCTTAATTTTCGACTGACAGTTCCTATGGCAGCTATATGATTTAGTGTTCCGATTACAGCCCAATTTGATCAGGATGTATAGGACCATCCCAAATGTATATTTTGTCAGTTTGGTCGAGATATGTCAGACATCAAAAAAGTTTTTCATACTAAATCTTGATTTTGGGCTTATCGTTCCTATGACAGCTATTTGGTATAGTGGTCCGATTTCAACAAAATTTGTTCAGGATATAAAGGTCCATCCCAAATGCATATCCTGTCAGTTTAGTTGGGATATTTCATACAACAAAAAAGTTTTTCATAAAATTTGATTTTGGGCTGATCGTTCCTATGGCGGCTATATGATATAGTGGTCCGATTTCAACTTAATTTTATCAAGATTTATAGGACCGTCTCAAATGCATATCCTGTCAGTTTGGTCGAAATAGTTCAAACAACAAAAAAAATTTGCATATTAAGACTTGATTTTGGACTGATTGTCCTATTGCAGCTATATGATATAGTAGTCCGATTTCAACCAAATTTGATCAGGATATATAGGACTATTTAACATGCGTATTGTCACAGTTTGGCTGAGATATATTAAGCAACAAAAAAGTTTTTCATACTAAAACTTTATTTGCGACTGATCTTTCCTATGGCAGCTATATGATATAGTGTAGCATGTTACATGCAAATAAGCATATGCCAATAATATTGCAGTGTATACAATATGTAAAGTGGTCATATGCTCAATCTCAAAGTTAGAGTATCAAGCGCATTGTTTACATAATACAACTACCGCCAAGTGCCGTAATATGATCAGCCACTTATATGTGGACTGGCCTGCAGCGTGAGATCTGCAGATCCCAAGGGCATTACAATGTATATGCTTTCTGCATGTACATATAACAACATATATACAAATACATATGGCATGCTATGTACTCCCGTTCTGCCGCTGCTTTGAGCGACAGAACTCCAAACTCTATTATGTACTTTAGGCTAAGTCCATTTTAAATAAAGAGAGACGAATTCATTCTGAATCTGATCATCGACAAAACCACAACCGTTGTTATTATTACATGGCGACCGTGAGCATGGTTTCACTAACCTGC
>JAWNMV010000570.1:0-92966 GCA_035043635.1 Drosophila rellima
TGCATGTTTCTTTTTATTCTTTCGACCAGGTCCTGACTGAGTCAATTTTTCTATCACTTTATTCGACAAGTTTTTGAGTGTAATTTTACTTTGTTCTTGGATAATGTTCTGTAATGGTTTTCGTCCTAAATCGTTTATCACTGCTTTTCCAGTTTCAAAAGCTTGATTTTTTACTGCACTGGGTCCAGTTAAGAATAATGGTTTTAAATATTTAAAAATTCCACTAAAAAAGTTTCCAATTCCTCTTCCTTGTTGCACTATTCTAGGTGTTGCGCAAACGGTTCCAATATGACTTAATCCACCCCCACATTGGTTTAGATAATATTCGTGATAAAGGTTCTCCATGCCGGCTAATGTCATTATGAATTAAATATTTGCGATGTTACATTATTTATAGTTTAAGGCTTTTCTTTCTAAAATGAAGTGTAAAATATATTGGAATTGCTGACGGTTTAAATGGAACCTTATATCCACTTGAGTCGGATATTAAAATTGAGATATCTCTGACATCACAATTCTCAATTGGATAGTACTCGATGTTTTTAAATTGCATCATATTTTATGTAAAAGTACTCTTAATTGTATACTCGACCATATAAAATGCATTTGCGTACGGATAGGCATAAAAATGCTCTAGTGGCTCAAGTAGCTAGAAATACGAATGTCGTATTAATTTCAACTCCGACAAAGATTCCGGTTGAAACATATCGTATTTTTAGTGAAAATGTTAATATAATTGTTTTGCGCGACTTTTATCATCAAGTTAAAGGTCATCTAATCTAATAGATTTACGTATGTTAAAGTATTCAGCCCTTAAGTTTTCACTAAAACTTTATGGCACATACATTAAACAATTGGATGATGGATCTACCATTGAATCTGTAAAACATTTTTCAACCCCATATCATAGTCTCTATGAAACAGATACTGCAGATGAGATATTAGAAAGCAAAATTGAATATCTCACAGCTTCCAGTAGCGAGTTTCAAGAGAAAGATAGCGGATGGGCTATAAAAGCATTTAATTATTTTGAGTTAACAATGGTTAAGCTTGAACACATTCCTTCTGGAGGCTTTTGTGAAATGCCAGAATCCATTAGAAAAAGGAATGCAACAGTAAATGTCAAAAACAATGACAGCTATTGTTTGAACATAATTTTATTGAAAAAGGCAGCTACCAAGAAGCTGATAAAAAGAAATTACGAAGAAATAATAAGAATACTTCTTTTTTAAATATTCAAAGCATTCCTTTACCTATAATTACATATAGAAGTCATACTCTTAATTTTTCGGGAATAGAGTTCCCAGTTAACTAAAATTAAATTCACAATTTAGTATAAATGTTTACGAAATTGATGGGAACAAGAAGTTTGAGAAAATTGTTGGACCGACTATAAGAACTGATTGTTTAAAGGAAAATCATATCAGCCTTCTTGGAATTTACAACGAAACAGCAATGATAATGCACTATACATTTATAACAAATATGTCAACGTTGACGAAAGCGCAATACACGAAAAGCCATACAACAGGAGAATTTTGCCATAAATGTCTGCAATGGTAAACTTGCAACAGTAAAATGCAGGGCAGAAGTTGTGGAAAGGTTTCATCTACTTTCCCCAAAGGAGGGGTCATATGAAACCTTCAATAATTGGCATAAAAAACTTTCACCACCTGCCGTCATCTATGCCGACATTGAAGCTGTTCTGCATACCTATGATCGGGTCCAAAATCACCCTGGAACATCATCGACAACAAAAGCACAAAAACATAGTGTGTGTACAGTACCGTTTTGTGTGGCTCACAAATATTTTCCTGAACAGAGCGAAATGTGGACCTATGAAGGTAATTTAAAAATAAACAGTTTATACTTATATTAATATTGACAATGTATTTCTTATTTATGTTTAATTAAAGGAACCGACTGCATACAACAATTTTGTAAGGCCATTCATTTAAAAGCTGAAAGTCTCTACAATCACTATTGGAAAACTTATGTGTATGACAGTGATAATAAAATCACTGAAATAGGGCATAGAGTTGAGAAAAGCTACAAGCTGTAAGTAGTTATAATATAGGCAACCAGGGATTTGTGGGCGCTGTCCCATGGTGTGGTGCTCATAAAATCATTATCTCACAAAGATAGCATTTTGCCAATGAATTGACTTTAAGACAAGGTTCTTAGAAAAATACACATAGGAGTTGTTCAGCAAGAGTGTCACAGCAAAACGTGTTAATTACCTGTGTAGGGATAATACAAATTATTTTTGTTGAAGTTACTCTAGAGTACCTGTGGTTCGGTAATAAAAAAGTGACGAGGGGCATGACAGATCATTCAAGAGTTGAAATGATCGTAACGGTCGTTTGAACTAGAAAGTAAAAGTAAGAGGGCTACAGGTGCATTAGACATGTTTGCTAGGACTTTATGGTGATATAAATTAAAGCATACGTTAGGGATAATGATAGAAAATAATTTAGGGTGTCTGTTAAAAAATTTCAAGCGGAAGTAGAAAAAAAGGAGAAAAAAGGGAGGAAGAACAACTAGTATAGATATAGGTAATCGGGACACACAAGATGTAAGCAACGCCCTCTAGCGGGCTGTGTTCTTAGTGAGGACATCAACAGTTAGCATGGATCCCTTAGCAGAAACCCTTACTTTTTAGCGCAGAAACACAAAATAGAAGCAGATTATTTAGCAGAGACACAACCCTTTAAGCAGAAAATTAAATCATTTAGCAGATACACAACCCTTTAAGCAGAAATAGAGATCACTAAGCCGAGATATAAACCATTTTCCTATTTTCTACCGCCAGGTGGCGCCTTTACCGCTACCCACCGCAAGGGGCTGGTTTGATTTCGGGTTTGTTTTGGCCGTGGGCCTTGAAATGCTTGTTGGTTATTTGTGTTTTCTGCGACAACGGCAGCGAAGCTTGCAGGACTGTGTGGTTTAGGAAGAGAAGCTTTGTAAATATTTCTGGCTTCACGCTTTGAGCACTTTTTATTTGTTTTTATTTTTAGTATTTCCTTTTGATCTTGGATGGCGGGGCATTACCTATCAGGGGCTGCATGATTGCCTGTGCAGTTTACGCATTTTGTGAGCGTACTTTCGGTCTCGTTGGGTTCGAGTCCGTAATTATTGCATAAGGGGTTGTTTTTACAGTGTTTCAACGTATGCCCAAAATTTAACAATTCTAACACCTTATCGGGTTAGGGATATACTCGTACACTTTAGTTGAATGCCAGCATAAATCAATATTTGACGGCAAGTGGTATAATTCAAAGGTCAATAGCATGAGACCCCTAGGTTGTGGAGTGCCATCTTTTTGAGTGGTAAATTTGTAAATTGAGGTTTTTGAGCACTAAGTTCTTTAACTATTTCCTCTTCGGGAACATTCTTGAGGTAGGGGGCATAGATGGTTCCCTTTACATAGTTAAGGGATTCATGAAGCTTAAGTAGTTATAATATAGGCAACCAGGGATTTTTGGGCGCTGTCCCATGGTGCGGGGCTCATAAAACCATTACCTCACAAAAATAGCATTTAGCCAATGAATTGACTTTAAGACAAGGTTCTTAGAAATATACACATAGGAGTTGTTCAGCAAGGGTGTCACAGCAAAAAATGTTAACTACCTGTGTAGGGATAATACAAATTATTTTTGTTGTAGTTACACTAGAGTACCTGTGGTTCGGTAATAAAAAAGTGACGAGGGGCATGACAGGTCATTCAAGAGTTGAAATGATCGTAACGGTCGTTTGAACTAGAAAGTAAAAGTAAGACGGCTACAGGTGCATTAGACATGTTTGCTAGGACTTTATGGTGATATAAATTAAAGCATACGTTAGGGATAATGATAGAAAATAATTTAGGGTGCCTGTTAAAAAATTTCGCGCGGAGGTAGAAAAAAAGGGAAAAATGGATTACATTGATAAGATTACAAAAAAATAGTTCATTAACGATTCTTATTCTGGAATTCATCAATCTGGCTCAGCCAAATCCATAGAAGCAGATTTTACTATCGCAGAGCTCGAAGTGGCCCTGCATAACTCCAAGGAAAATCTCCAGGAAGTGATCGCATAACATATCCTATGTTAAAAAATATTCTCTACTCTGCCAAAGGTAAACTTCTTAATATATACAATCAAATATTCGAAATTGGCTGCTACCCCCATGTTAAGAGATGAGCTATTATAATTCCGATCCAAAAGCCAAATAAACCTATATCCGAATTAAGTAGCTTTCGTCCGATTTCTCCCTTGTCCTGCCTGGGCAAAACTGTTGAAAAAATCCTAGCGTCTAGGCTGATGTGTCCGGTTTCCAACCAAAGCATTGCACTATGGACTCCCTGTTGCATCTGCAACATTTCGTATCGGATGCCCTTTCCACTAAAAATCACGTGACCATTTTGGCCACGGATTTCGAAAAGACTTTCGATCGCGTCGGTGTCCATTCGATCCTTCAACAGCTTCCGTCTTGGGGAGTAGGTTCAAAAGTCTTCAACCTGGTAAAGGCTTTTATATCCCATCGATCATTCAGAGCCAGATTCAACAAACAGCTCTCCAATTAGCACAATATGTATCACTGCGGACGGCAGACCGCGCTAGTGACAGGAAGAATGGCAAATTTTCTATGACAGTCCGATCAGGTCGAGTTATATACCGATCGAAAGGTATAGTTTCAACTAACAAAAGTGCATACTAAGACTTTTGGAAACTCACCTGGTTCGTGGGATAATCAGGTGTAAGTGAGAGGCGAGAAATTTAGATGATTGCAGCAAATGGGGAGGTTTGGGCTTTTTGGTAAATTTTTATATTTTATTATGATTCTTATAAAAAATACTCGAATGACACAGCGATCATCAAAATCCGACCAATTAAATTTGAAAAATTTAGACGCCTTCCCAAAATGAGACGAAAATTCAGTCCTTTTGGTTGTTTGTTAGTTTGTTTGTTTGTATCAAAGCGTTGAAATAGCTTATATTTGTGAATGTGGATCTACTCCCCATCAAAAAACTAGAAACGCTTGTTGTACGACTTTTTCGAAAAATCGCTAGTTTAGCGGGAAATTGCTAAAGCCCGCTAAAATTGACACGCCCACAGTATCTAAGCGATAGAAAGGTATTGAAAAGGCTTTCAGGCATACCTTTAAACTTTTTTTCGAAAGCATATAGGTAAATGGCTACAGGTGAAAATTGCTTTTTTATCATATCTTTTGGCGATTTTAGAAAAAACGGCTCTAACGATTTTTATTAATTTTTAATATGTTTTAGTATGAATAGTTTCGCGTTTTTTTAAGGTATAACACATAACGTTTGTTTGGGTGTGTTTGGAAGATATTACCTGTTATATAATCTCCTTATAATTTGTATGCCCTGTGCCCATTGAAAATGGTCAAAAAAGGATTTAGTACGAAAAACTTGCTGTTTGAGATATCTCAACCAAACTGTAAGAATAAGCATCAGAGATGGTTCCATACATCCCGACCAAATTTGGTTGAAATCGAAGCACTATATATATATATATAGCTGCCATAGGAAGGATCAGTCCAAAATCAGTTTTAATACGAAAAACTTTTTTGTTGTTTGAGATATCTTAACCAATCTGACAAATTAGACATCTGTGGTGGTCCTTTATGTAATGAAAAAATTTGGTTTATATCGGTCTGCTATATCAAATAGCTGCTATAGGAACGATTAATCGAAAATTAGGATTTAGTATGCATTTTTTTAAAATTATTTTTGGAGATAGCTCAACTTAACGTAACCATTGGGAAAATTGGTAATTTTCTGTTATCTTTAACATTATGATCGAATTTGTTTTTTAATGGTACTGAGACTTGGTATAGACAATTACAAAAATTTCTGATATCTTCTAAGAAAACCTCTTTACGAGGTACAAGTCTAGTGACGAAAACATTACCCAAAAATTTCCGATATCTAATTTTGTGACAAACGATATTAAATTGTATAAATAACTTATGATAAAAAAAAACAGTTTGGCATTCGGCACTGCGCAAGAAAGTTATTTTGTGCAATTTAATATCGTTCGTCACAAAATTGGATATCAGAAATTTTGGAGAATGGAAATGTTTTCGTCATCAGACTTTTACCTCGTAAAGAGTTTTTTTTTAGAAGATAATGGCATTCCTCAATGATCGCCATTATTAGTGGTGTTATTAATCATAGCGTTCGAACAAGTTAGAAAAGACTCAGAAAAATTAAACACTATTCTTTGTGACATTGTATTCAATTAAGACAAAGTTTATACAATGAGCTAAATATCATAAAATATCTAAGTTGCAAAAACTCTCTTTTCGATGTTAATACACTTATAAATGTTACAAGAGCCCTTATATTGTCAAAAATCCAGTATGAACCCCCCTTTTTGCGTGGAGCGCTGCATCCAACATTAAGCTGTTTACTCCGGCATACCATACTGCGGTTCGTCGTAGTATAAATGCCTTTCCAACATCTCCAACAAATTGCATTTTGGCTGGAGCGTGTTTGCCCCCAGTGGAATCCTTAATCATAGAAGCCATTGCCAAGTTAATCCCAAAATTATACTGCACACCCAACCGACATCTTCAAACCGAGTTTCGCAAAGTCACGCAACACAAAATAAAATACAGAGTCCTTTCAACACTCCTTCGCTGTGCATCCGTATGCGAGGAACTAAACATTACTCCTCCACAAACCAGCAGCACACCCAGCTTTTCTACATTGCGAAAACTTCAAAAAAATTATACTTCCGGCGAAGTCTATCAAGGGGCTTTTGCAGAAGAATCATCGAAACTCCGCCTTGGTGATTGGAATTGGCTGTTAACCGACGGAACTAAGAACGACAATATCAGCCGGCTGGCTTCCCGACTATTGCTTGGTCTTTGCAGCAGAAGCAATGGCCATCCTTTATGCTGTTCGATTTGCCCGACATAGAGGACGACTTGTTATCTGTACAGACAGCCTTACCTATGTAGAAGCTATCAAAAGCCCCCGCATTCAGAACCAGATATTCAGCAGCATTAGGGATGCTAGCATCAAAACACCATCAAAAATTAAAATCTTCTGGGTTCCTAGTCCCAAAGGAATAGCTGGAAACGAATCAGCCGACGAGTCCGCTCAACGTGCATCCTAGTCGCCCCTATATACGTTCATCCCTTGCATCGAAAAAGATCATCAAAGATTAATTAAAACCCACTTAAAACAACAACAAGTTCTAGACTGGAATTCTTTCCAGCATTTTTACAAGGCAGTAAATTCTACACTGGAGAAGATCCATTTCCCAAATAATTGTTCCCGTGCACACATCACTGCATTCTCACGGCTACGCATCTGACACTGCCAACTCACACACGCTCACCTCCTTTCTGGCAACATACGGCCCACCTGTCATTGTGGACAGGATTTAACCACAACTCACATACTGGATATCTGCCCCAAACATGAGAATATTGGGTTCTCTCTTTTTCATAACCAATCCCCATATTCTCTACTATATACTGTAAATAAAACAACCATCGATACTATCTCTCTGTTCCTCAAGAATTGCAACTTATTAAATTCCATATAATTACATTGTACGCTATGGTCTAAGGTCTTGTTACTCGTTATCCTATTCCACTATTAGTTAAAATATTATTTACAGCAAATGTATTATAGCTAATATTTAAATAAATAAATAATTTTTTTTAATTTACCATACAATTTATTTCTTCGCAAAATTTAACTATGATAACCCATAGGTAAGAATCTAGAAGACGTGACACCTTTTCCAAAAGTGTTTCATAGGTTGAACAATTCTCTATCATATGCCATTTAAATTATTAGATTATCTCATTTGTTTCAAAAGATATGCTTTTTGCAACGAAAAAACTCAAATGGCGCCACTATGCGATACACGGACTTTATCTGCACGGACCAGGCACCATAGATGTCATCATCGAGCTTCTCGGTCGAATGCATCAACGACATCATTTTGACGGTCAATCAAAACTTTATTTGCAAACGGAGTCACTTGCGCAGGCCAGCAGTGTCTGGGCCCTATTCGGTTTATCTAATTATATAAAACTCTTTGTCCTGACTGACTGAGAATCATCGAGTACGCCAAACGGTTAATCCTAGAAAGATGATCACACAACATAGCTGAGACAATTTTATTGTGCAATAAGGCGGCGTTTTGCGAAATTCGACCTGTAAGTGGGTCAAAGGTCACGGAATTGTTTACTATGAAAAACTTTTTTGTTTCTTAAGATATCTTAACCAAACTCGTAAATTGTATGTTTGCGACTGGCTTTAGTATGATAACGATATCTTAATTCTTAAGATATCTTAACTAATCTACACAGAGATAGTATCGATGGTTGTTTTATTTACAGTATACAGTAGAGAAGATGGGGATTGGTTATGAAAAAGAGAGAACCTGATATTCTCATGTTTGGGGCAGATATCCAGTATGTGAGTTGTGGTTAAATCCTGTCCACAATGACATGTGGGCCGTATTTTGCAAGAAAGGAGGTGAGCGTGTGTGAGTTGGCAGTGTCTGATGCGTAGCCGTGAGAATGCAGTGATGTTTGTACGGGAAATGGATCTTCTCCAGTGTAGAATTTACTGCCTTGTAAAAATGCTGGAAAGAGTTCCAGTCTAGAGCTTGTTGTTGTTTTAAGTGGGTTTTAATTAATCATTGATGATCTTTTGCGATGCAGGGGATGAACGTATATAGGGGCGACTGGGATGCACGTTGAGCGGACTCGTCGGCTGATTCCTTTGTGACTAGGAACCCAGAAGATTTTAATTTTTGATGGTGTTTTGATGCAAGCATCCCTAATGCTTCTGAATATCTGGTTCCGAATGCGGGGGCTTTTGATAGCTTCTACATAGGAAAGGCCATTGCTTCTGCTGCAAAGACCGAGCAATAGTCGGGAAGCCAGCCGGCTGATATTGTCGTTCCAGATGTATCTTCGACGGCGAATGCAGTAACGTTATGGTTCTTAGTTCCGTCGGTAAACAGCCAATTCCAAGAAGACTGTATTTTATTTTGTGTTGCGTGACTTTGCGAAACTCGGTGTGAAGATGTCGGTTGGGTGTGCAGTATAATTTTGGGATTAACTTGGCAATGGCTTCTTTGATTAAGGATTCCACTGGGGGCAAACCCGCTCCAGCCAAAATGCAATTTGTTGGAGATGTTGGGAATGCATTTATACTACGACGAACCGCAGTATGGTATGCCGGAGTAAACAGCTTAATGTTGGATGCAGCGCTCCACGCAAAAAGGGGGGGTCCATACTGGATTTTTGACAATATAAGGGCTCTTGTAACATTTATAAGTGTATAAACATCGAAAAGAGAGTTTTTGCAACTTAGATATTTTATGATATTTAGCTTATTGTATAAACTTTGTCTTAATTGAATACAATGTTGCCTGAAGGAAGAGTTTGATTCAAATACAACTCCTAATATTATAAGATACGAAACTCGTTTTATATTTAAGTTGTTAAAGCATAGACCATTATATGTACAAATGTGTCTTTTACAAATGTGTATAGTTTACCATTTAGAGGGGGGCAAAGTAGCCCTTGGGCGCAAAATACGGAAAAACCAGAAATTTTTCATGTTTTTGACATGCAAACAGCAATAAAAAAAAAAAGTTTTTTTTCAAAAAAGTATCAGATTAGTATTTTTTGTTTTAATTTTAGCCAACTAAAAAAAATTTTTTTTAAATTAATAATCAAAAAAAAAATTTTTTTTTTCAAATTGATTCCTTTTGTGATATGCTCATGCTTTTGATTGAAACTTCAAAATTACTGGCCGGAAAAATTTAAAACTGATTTTGTTTTAAAAGTAATTCATTTATTGAAAGAAAAAAGCTATTTTCATATTTTTCACTATTTTTTTAAATTAAAACACACTCGACTGTAGCCGGGGCGGAGCCCCCTTGATTCTGATGGGGAATAGATCCACATTCACAATTATATATACGCTATTTCAACGCTTTGATACAAACAAACAGGAGGACTGACTTTTTATCTCATTTTGGGAAGTCGACCAAAATGTTCAAATTTAATTATGTGGACCAGTGGTCGGATTTTGGTGATCGATGTGTCATTCGACGCGCATTTTTGATAAATTGTTTACACAAAGGCTCCATCGGCTGCATTTGCTCCAATCATTTAAATTTTGCCCCGCCCACTAACACCTGCATATCTTACCAACCTGGTGAGTTTCCAAAAGTCTTAGCTTGCACTTTTGTTAGATAAAACTATACCTTTCGATCGGTATATAAGTCGATCTAATCGGACAGTTATAGCAAATTTTCCATTCTTCCTGTATATATTGCTAGTCGCCTTTCGCACCCTTCATGATGCTTTCGTCACTAGCGCGGACAGCCGTCCGCAGTGATAGTGGAGCAGTGAATTTGAAAAGGCCTGCTTTGAAACATAATATCAGTGTCTAATAATGGATTTACAGTTGAATTTAATTCAGAAAACACATATGTAAAGGAAAAGCACCACCAAGTGGTGTTAGCTGCAAAGAGACAACAGGATTTGTTCATGCTGCAAAAAAATATAGAAAAGTGCTACGCAGACAGTGTAAAAAGCTCAAACTTGAAGAAATGTCACCGCCGATTTGGTCACCTTAATTTTGTCAGTGTGTAAAAAATGATGAAGATTAATATGGTACACGGATTGAAAACTGGCCTATGTGAATTAGAAGATCGTTCCTGTGTAAAACAGTTATACAGAGACTATCGGGTCTGTTCCGAATTCCGAAATCGAGTGGAATTGCCACAAATCGAGTTGTTTGCTGTTCTAAGCTCCGCAAATCGACAAGAATTGTCGTTTTTAATACGCGTGTTGTAGAGTCAGCGGAATTAAAAGTAAATGCTGTTTAAACTTTTAGGGTCATTAAATTGGATTACTTCTTATCTTCCTGTTTAATTAAGAAGGGTTTTATTGAAGATCGCATCTGGTAATCGTTTTTTGCGATTGGCAGGCGAAAGAGGCGTGGCATCTAAATTTTAAAACAAACTTGATCTGCGCCCGCTATCCAGCAACCTTCATACCAAATTTAAAGTCTCTAGCTCTTATAGTCTCCGAGATCCTTTGACTCAAACAGACGGACGGACGGACAGACAGACGGACATGGCTCAATCGACTCGGCTATTGATACTGATCAAGAATATATATACTTTATAGGGTCGGAGATGCTTCCTTCTGCCTGTTACATACATTGCACAAAACCATTATACCCTTTTTGACCATTTTCAATGGGCACGGGTATAAAAAGCGTCGCATTCGCTTTAACCAACAGACGTGTTTTTTTTCTTGCGCCTCGTATTTCCATATTTTTCCTCTTTTAAATCTGTTTTTATATTGTAATTTTTGTACACTAAGTTGTTAGTGGCTTGTGTGATACATCGGTTGTGTTTCACCACAGTCTTAATTGCAAATTTAAAAGATTAAACAAATTGTGTTTAAATACAACAACAAATTGCAGCCCAAACAAACCGTTTATCTGTGCTTTTACATTGACGCCTGCTGTTTTTTGTTTTTGTATTTTTAGTCTGTGCTTGTGCAAAGCGTCTTTCGCGCTCTCAACGCGCTCTCTTGCTTTGTTGTTGGTGTTGGTCGCGATGTTCCATTTTCACTGTGGTTAGATTCCGTTGTGCTTTCGGTTCGCGCTCGCGCTCGCCCTCGCTCTCTGTGTCTGTCTTTCGTTGCTGTTTGTTTTGTATGCAATAATTCAGCATCTTTAGTGATTAACCCTAGAGTGTCTCATACTTTTTTTTTCGACAAATTTTTAAAATTTTTCTCTAATTTTTTTTTTTCCTTTTGTATTATTTTATCTTCTTCTGACACCGAAGAAGTTTCTGATTCGGTGGCTGTCGGCGCTGTTCCACATGACAGCGCTGATACCACTACTGTTCCAAATGGTCAATCAACTAGCGCTGTAGCGTCTTCTAAAGTTACTGCTGCTGCTGATAAAAAGACCCTTCTAGGCTGTCCCCTGATACCACATTGGAAAATGTCTTGGCTTTTATTCAAGCCAAATCTGATGCGGTGGAGAAATTCAATTTTTCATATCTTCGGGAGATATCGTCGTTTAAAATAAGTGTTCAGGTCAATCATTTTAACAAAATTTGTTGTAAAGATTTCTGGCCTGATCACATAATTGTAAAGGAATACATTGTGAAAAAGAAAAATCGGACTCCGATTATATTTCCCACTTCTTCATCTATATCTGTTAGACCTTCTCAAGCTCGTTCGCGTTCTGATAGTTAAAAAAAATAACATCTTCCCTATCTCTGGGCTATCAGAATTTTAGAGGGCTTTGTAGCAAACTTAGTAATCTTTATCTAAATAGCCTGGCCTTTCATTTTAATGTTGTTGCCTTTTCTTAAACATGGTTAAGGCCCGACAGTTAGTATTCTGAAATTCTTTCTAACAAATTCTCTATTTATAGAAAGGATCGTACCCCACGTATTGGTGGAGGTGTGCTTATTGCTTTTGATGCTGATTTATTTTCGGAAGTAGTAGTAACCGACTGTTCAACTGATATTGATTTTGTTGCAGTTAAAAATAGTATTAGTGGCATTAATATTTATATTACATGTTCATGTTGATTTTAATATTGCTGTAATACATTGGATTTCTTGTCCCGACTCAAACGTTCTGACTTCCACGACCCAACATGATTTTCTTGATAATGTGTTTGGGATGTCATTGTGTCAGATTAATGATATTCCGAATTCATTGAACACGATGCTTGATCTTGTTTTTGTTTTGGATCCCTCTATTTTATCTGTCTCTCGTACTTATCCTATATCTTTTCCTGAACACCACTATCATCAGACTTTGGAGGTGTTGATGGACTTACCAGTCCGTATGGTTAGTTCATGTGGTAAGCCGACAAAGAATGTCGTCAATTTCGGAAAACCGATTTTTCCAGACATTCTCAGCTCTTATTACTGACTAACTGGTCCCGGCTGTACGAGTGCAGGGACTTGGACAGTGCAATATCAATTTTTTTATTCAACTTTAAACTCTTTACTTGATTTATGTGTTCCGTTGTGTGCTCCAGGCAGACCTAAAAAACCTGTTTGGTATACAAGGGAATTAACTAACATGAAAAATAGGAAATCAAGATTGTATAAGAAATTCAAGAAAACTGGCTCTTTTTCGGATCTTTCTCGATATCTGATTGCACGTTCCAATTTTTCTGTTTTGAAAACCACTGCTATGAATATTACCTTAGAGGTTGCAAATTGCAGTTTCAAAGGGATCCTATAAAGTTTTATTCATCTGTCAATTCTAAGCGAAGATCTTCAACACTTCCCTCTACCGTGTTTTTTGAAAATATGACCGCTGATTCAGATCAGGGTATGGTCGATTTATTTGCAGAATTTTTTCAAACAACATATAGAATTCAAGTTGATCAATCGGGTTCGCTTTATCCCTATCGTGTAAATGCCTCTAATTGTATTTTTGGACCTTTAATCACTGAAAGCTCGCTTTTAAATGTTCTAAGGTCCGTAAAACCGGATTTTTCACCGGGACCGGACGGAGTACCAGGATGTGTTCTTAGGTACTGTGCTGAAGGTCCTTTGAAACCTCTGTATAACTTATTTAAACTTTCTGTGGAGTAATGCTCCTTCCCTAGAATATGGAAAGATTCATTTATTATTTCTTTACTTAAACAAGAATTGTCGTTTTTAAAACGTGTGCAGTAGAGTCAGCGGAATTAAAAGTAAATGCTGTTTAAAGCATTAAAATAAATTCCTAAAATTATAAACTGAGAATTCTAATAATGTTGAACATTTTTAGATTCGATTAACATAACTACTTTAATTGTTTGAAGTTGAAATATATTTTAATAGAATTTTTTTATAAGCATCTACCAAAGATTACAAAAAAATAATGTTTGTATTTTTGAATTGGTGACAGCTCTGGTTCTTGTCGTTATGAACACATGCAAAAGACAGGCAATAAGCCGGTGACAAAAAAAATTTAAGCACAAATTTATAAATTGATAAATCACTAAAATTTACTAAGCAATTTATATTATTTTACCAATTTGCGCTATCGAAACGTTTTTGAAAAGTAAACACAAGCAAATTTCGGTTGGAATTGGGAACAGCAAATAGTAAAACGTTCAATAGTAAACGTTCAAAAAAGCAAAATACGTTTGAAAGTTTAAGATTATTTTAAATTTTGGGTTGTCTGAATGTCGAAATGTAAAATAGTTTTAGTGTTTGTTACAGTATTTTATTTAAAATCAAGGGGGCTCCGGCTACAGTCGAGTGTTCTCGACTGTAGAATACCCTGTGCCCTAGCTCTCCGATAGGTCATACGTATGTGGGCTACGTTAGGCATGCCGAAGGTGTGATGATGCGGCATTAACTTTTTGACTAATTGTTCGTATTACATCTATGTGATCTAGTGAACCAATTTAAACCAAATTACAAATTCTGAATCTGTGAGTTTGGTTGACTTATCTCTAAAAACAACAATAATTTTCGTACTTTATCTTAAAATTCGTTCCTATGGCAGCTATTTGATATCAGATTTCAACCAAACTTGGTCAGGATTTAGAATACCATCCCAAATGCGTATTCTGTTAGTTTGGTTGAGATACCTCAAACAACAAAAAAGTTTATCATACTAAAACTTGATTTTCAGCTATATGATATAGTGGTCCGATTTGAACCAAATTTTATCAGGATATATAGGACCATCCCAAATGCATATCCTATTAGTTTGGTCGAGATCTTTCAAACAACAAAAAAGTTTATTTTCGACTGATCGTTTCTATGACAGCAATATGATTTTGTGGTCCGATTGAATAAATTTTATTTAATTTAATTAAAATAGTAAATCGTAAATCGTAATCGTAATCGCTGAAATCGATGTTGCTCATGCCAAGAGTAGCCATTATCTAAAATTTGCTCAGCTTGTTGAAGTCCGGCAACACCAAATAATCTCTCCCACTCTTCTTAATCATCGAAATCAGCTGTTAAAGGCTGCTGCATTGCGCGCGCACAATAAATTTAAATGCAATGCTTTATACATATCGCATTTTTCAATGCATACTAATATCTACATACATATATTTTAACACAATCGTAAATATGTATTAACTTAAACCATGTTAATATATTAAAATAGGATAGAAATTGTAGACAATTGATATCGATAATTTTGCCTATCGTTTGTATTTGCGTTCGCACTCTTCGTACACGTGCTCACTGTTATGTTTTTGCACAAGCAAATGTGCATATGCTATCTCGCTCGCACTTGCCTATGTCTATGATTTTGATTTAAGTGAATTAAAAGCAAATTTGAAATATCTTCTCTTAATAGTCAATCGCTTTGAAACTTTCAGGGTCATTAAATTGGCTTACTTCTTATCTTCCTGTTTAATTAAGAAGTGTTTTATTAAAGATCGAGTCTGATAATCGTTTTTTGCGATTGGCAGTTGAAAGAGGCGTGGCATTTAAAATTTAAAACAAACTTGATCTGCGCCCGCTATCCAGCAACCTACATACCAAATTTGAAGTTTCTAGCTCTTATAGTCTCTGAGATCCTTTGGCTTAAGCACACGGGCAGACAGACGGACATAGCTCAATCGACTCGGCTATTGATACTGATCAAGAATATATATACTTTATAGGGTCGAAGATGCTTCCTTCTGCCTGTTACATACATTGCACAAAACCATAATACCCTTTTTGGCCATTTTTAATGGGCACGGGTATAAAAATATAAGACGTGTTTCTCAATTTCATCATTCAATTTAGCGAAGCGAAGCGAGCACGGGGCAGAGCCCCTAGTCTATATATATAAAACTCTTTGTCCTGACTCACTGACATAGAATCAACGTGCAGACCAAAAAGCTAAAGATAGAAAGCACAACATAGCTGAGACAATTTTATCGTGCATTAAGACGGCGTTTTACGAAATTTGACCTGTAAGTGGGTCCAATTCGAGGTCAAAGGTATGACGGTAGGTAGGTATGTAGGTAGTATGAAAAACTTTTTTGCTTCTTAAGATATCTTAACCAAACTCACAAATTGTATATATGGGACTGCCTGTTACATCCTGACCAAATTTGATTGATGTCGGATGACTGTATCCTATAACTCCAATAGGAGCAATCGGATGAAATTAACCTTTAGTATGGAAAATTTTTTTTCTTAACTTATCTTAGCCAAACTCATAAATTGTATGTTTGGGACTGTATTTCACATCGTGGCAAAATTTTGCCGAAGTCCGATGACTATATCCTATAACTGCCATAGCAACAATCGGATGAAATTAACCTTTGGTATGGAAAATTTTTGTTTCTTAAGTTATCTTAGCCAAACTGATAAATTGCATGTTTGGGACTGTATTTCACATCGTGACAAAATTTTGCCGAAATCGGATGATTATATCTTATAGCTGCCACAGAACAATCGAATGAAATTAACCTTTAGTATGGAAAACTTTTGTTTCTTAAGTTACCTTAACCAAACTCATAAATTTTATCTGTGCGACTGGCTTTCACATCCTGACCAAATTTCGTCAAAGTCGGATGACTATATCGTATAACTGCCATAGGAACAATCGGATGTAAATTAGCCGTTAGTATGAAAAACTATTTGGTTATTTAAGATATCTTAACCAAACTCACAGATTGAATGGTTGGGACTGTCTCTTACATCCTAATCAAATAAGGTCAAAGTCCGATTACTATATAATATAGCTGTCATAGGAACAATCGGATGGAAATTAACATTTAGTACGGAACTCGGAGATAAGATATTCTTGCCAAATCTCTACTATTTCACGACATTTTGCTATTTCTATTTTCCGCCAAATATGACTATTTTCCGCCATATCACAAAATCTGATTTTTAGGCAAAGTCCAATTACGGGAAAAAAATAATTATAGCAATGGACACGATATTTAAATTTACATGTATTTTAACAAAAAATGTTATCTATATAATAAAATATTATATAATATTGAGATTCAGTATAATCTTCACAAACCGGATATCTAAAGACCAGCCTTTCAATTCTGCGAGTGAAGCGAGCCGGGGTTTGGTGAGCGAAACGAGCAGTTGGCGGAGCCCCCTAGTTAAATTTAAACGTCCACTTATTCATCGTATTTTATATTCCAACAGAGTTCGTCTCTGGTAATAACATACAGGCTTGCATGCTGTTACATACATGTAAATACATTGCATTTAATTTTATTATCACATCAATATGTTTCATAGACTTTATAATAATTATGGTAAGGAGCTTAGAATATTATTGGTCAATGGGATCAGCCCTCGTGTATATTGTGTAAAGCTCTACGACTGCGTAGCTTGCTTGTATTTCAAGTCGACAAAGATGCCACAACAATGACAATCAGCCAACCGACCAGCAAGCAAAATGCGCAGCCAGCAACCAATCAGCCTTATGGTGACGGCAACTCATCACGACGCACAGTGTGACGAAATCACATTGCAAAAATCAAAAATTTCATGTTTGCAAAAGAAGTTTTTAATGAACCCATTTTATAGAGAATTCTTCAACTATCACATATATGTAATCCTTAATAACATCAGATTTTTTTTTTTGCAAGTACAGATTTTCAAAGTTGACCGATTTTCGGTGTTTCAGAAAACACAAAATTTTTAGGAAATTTGGGTGTCTTTCAGGTAGAATATCGTGAAAACTAAGTAAACAATCGTCAATTTCTTTTTTTCTATAGAATGATAAATACAATTATTTAGTGTATGATACAAAAAAAGTGTACTGTTTACTTTCTGCTTTTCCAGGTAAATCGGGTTTTGCCAACTTTATTTTATCACTATTTTTCAACTTTGATGGAAAATAAAAAAAAATATATAAAATATTATATTCTCTATATTTTCAAAATATGTTGTTTGATTATTTCTTAACCTAATCTTAATATTTTAGCTGCCCGTTTTTGCCCCTTTTTTTTTAAGTGTAAAAAAGTCATGGTTTTAAAAATTGAATTGCATATATCAAGGCATATTTCCGTAGAAACTTGTTGCTACGTTGTTGTTTTTTTAAAATATATGATTTATATTTATCGCTCTCTAATGTTTTGACTGTCAATTTGTTTGATCTAATAGTTTGAAAAAGTAATTTTCATTGAATTGCTTACCTGAGAGCCTCTGCCAAAGTCGGCTCCCAATTCAATTCAATCAAGTACAGATACAGGATGCAAAAATAAACTACTCATTTAAATGAAAAATTAAATGTAAAAATAGTCAAACTTTCAATCAGAGAACAATATTGACTTATGGTCGCCACGGGTAGGCACAAATCGTATTCTGGCACGTGCATAATATCAAAATTGCTTAATTTGACCTAATTCCAATGGCAGCTATATGATATAGTAGTCCTAGTTAAACAAAATTTGGTCAAGATATATAAGACCATCCCAGATGCATATTCTGTAAGATTAATTGAGATAACTCATCGAAGAAAAAAATTTTTCTTCTATGGCAGCTATATGATATAATGGTCCGATTTCAACCAAATTTAGTCAGAACTTATAGGACCATCCCAAATGAAAATTCTGGAAGACTGGTTGAGACATCTCAAGCAAATCGCGATCCAAATTTTTAAGAAAATGAAAAATTAATAAAACAAAAATAAATTTTTTTTTTAATTTTTAGATAGTAACTTTTAAATATAAAAGCTTAAAATAAAAACATAAAAATAAAAAAATCTTTAAAAATAATTTTTTTAACTACCAAAAAATTTACTTTTTCACATATTTTAACTTTGATAGCATATAAGTAAGCTTCTAGAAAGCTTAGCACCATTTTCAAACACTTATTATATAGATTAAAGAGTTATCTATTATATGCCGTTTCAATTACCTTATTTGGTTCAAAAAATGTGATTTTTGCAACCTAAAAACTCAAACGGCGCCACTGTGCGACGGAGGTCGGTCGTCGGTGCACATGCGCACTGCTCCGAACTTTTGTAACTTCAACGCTGGTTGAAAACCAGTTATAAGTCAACTTTCATTCCAAGCAGACGTGTCAGGCGTGCGGATCGGATCGTGTTTTTATATTGTATTTCATCTTTGGCAACAGCGAACACCGTTAATAATTTATGTATGTGCATTCGTATTTGTATGAATGTACGCACTCTCGCTTCTGCATATACATATGTACATACATACACAAACAATTCGTATATATGTATGTAATTTCACGTCCGCAGTTTATTGTTAACAACAAAGTTGCTATTTAGACCACAAAATTCTGCAATTGTTTCACACTTTTTTTAATATGAACTGTCATAAGTGAGTTTAAAAACAGAAAAAAAACCTAAACTCCCACTCTAAGTGTTCAGAACACAAAAAACAGGGAATGTGAAAAAGCGAAATCAAAAGCTCTGACCAAATTTGTATATACTATGTATATAAATGAGCGTTAATTAATGAATGTAAAAGTGTGTAAATTGAAACGTACATTCATAGTTTGTACATATGTATACATATAAATAACTAAAATCGGCATCAGTTTTCGGAAGCGCGTTTTCTTCTTTCAATACTTTAATGTTGTTGTGAGATTATTGGACTTTCTCATATGGACTCTATTGACACTTCATAAAGCAATTTAATAAAATACTAAATTTAATTTAATTTAATACTAAATCGATCTAGCCCATTGGCGGTGGCACGGATATTAGACAAAAGAAAAATTAACGTCTGTTCGATAATTACATTAATAATAATTAGTGAAATGAAAAATTTATTTTAATATAATATAAATATCGTCAAGCAAAAAAAATGGTAGATCATGATTTCAAATCTTTCAGATTTAAAGCCGAATGTCATATAGCAAGTATACATTGGAAAGCAAAAGTGATTCCACATTCAACAATTTTATGTTTGAGCACTCATAAAACCTAAACAAATTGTTTTATTAATTATTAATACGTATTTGTTGCTGATAAAAAAGTAAGAAGAGCGAAAACAATTGCGAATAACGAAAAGTGCAAAATGCGTTTTTTCACTATTATTTTTTGTTATTACATTGCTTTTTATATTATTACATTATAAAAGCCCATTTGTTCAAAATTATATACATATTATTGGAAAACAATTCTGATTTATTTATGAGTGCTCAAAATAAATGTTGAATTATTTTTTCTCCCCATTGTATATGTACATATGCATGTATTTGCACTTATGGATGTACATTCAATCTCATGGCATTTTGAATGAGAAAATAAAGAAGGAGGCGTGGCATACCCAGTAAAGTATACAATGTATAATATGCTTAGTTGCCTCGATACTTAGTTGCATCGGTAAGATAGCTGTCTGACAGTTTCTTTTGGCTGCATTAAAAAAATTATGTTAACTGGCTTTTTAGGATAGCTGCCTCTTATGTCTGTGCAAAGTACTCGAGGCAGCCAAGCAAATTATACTGTTCTCGCGAACCCCCAGCTCGCTTCACTCGCAGAATTGAAGGGTGGAATGGAGAAACACTGCTTATATTATTCTTAAATAAACTACTGTAACAATCGCGATTATTCGAAAATTGTTAATTCGGACAACCCAAAATATTTTCTAAACAAGGGGGATCCGCCCCCTAGGTGCGGCTACAGTCGAGTGTGCTCGATGCCCATGTAGCAATCTGCAATAAATTTCCTACAAATGGTTCGTATTTAGATGTAAAAATGATTCGTGTGTAATAGATGACATCATATAGATATTATACTAGGGGTCTTCCCTCTACTCTGTTCGCTCGAAGAACTATAAGGTGAAATGGTAAATTCTTATATTTTTCTATAATAAACTACTGTAACAAACGCTTAAACATAGTACCCTACAATCTCAATTACTTGACATTTGTTAAATCGGACTACCCAACATTTTTTTCTTTAAAATAAACAAAATTTTCCGTTATTTCTAACCTACATATATTGCTCGGTGACTATCAATATTTGATGGAAAATTTAATGCGGACAATTTATCAATATATACTGACAGACATAAGATCAACGTGTAGGCCAAACCGTTAAGATAGAAAGCTGAAATTTTCACACAACATAGATAAGATAATTTTATTGTGGAATAACACGGCGTCTTGCGAAAGTCCTGTAAGTGGGTCAAAGGCCACGGAATTGCTTAGTAAACTTTTTTGGTTTCTAAATATATCTGAACCAAACTCACAGATTGCATGAACTGTCTCTTACATCCTGATCAAATTTGGTCAAAGTCGGATTACTATATCATATAGCTGCCATAGAAACAATCGGATGCAAAGTAACCTTTAGTATGAAAAACTTTTTTCTCTCTTAAGATATCTCAACCAAACTCACATATTGCATACTTGGGACTATCTCTTACAGCTCTGACCAAATTTGGTCAAAGTCGGATAACTATATCATATATCGGATGCAAGTTAACCTTAGCCCTTCTTGCCAAATCTCGACTATTCCGATCAATTTAGCTTTTCCAGCCAAATCTGAATATTTCTCTCCAAATCACGCAATCTGTTTTTTAGCCAAATCACTAAGGAATTAACCTATAGAGAACTCATCCCATACAAACGAAATGGCACATGCAGAAGTCTTGAGGTTGAGTACCCCTGAGAAAATTTCAATGGGGACCTGATGTATTTTTGCGGCCGCTTCAGTCGACTGGGTGAGCTCGTAGCTCGCACAGCTATGCAAATCAAAAACATGCGCACTATGAAATACCCTTTACCCTCAAAAATTTTTATTCTCATTGTTTTTATCATTAGAACATCGAAAAATAAATCAATTCATTATGGTTGATGATTAAGTAAAAAAAATTATTTGTTATTTCAGTTATAAATATTTTATTCACCTAAAAAATATTATATTAGGAATGTAACATTTACAGGGTATGAGAGTTAGCATACAAAATCATAATGACATCAAAGAAGAGGCAATGCAATGTTGAAAACTTTCTCAATTCGACACATGCAACCCATACTTATGCGCATACTTATTGTAAGATGCACACATACAATCATAAGCCTCGGCCCTCGACTATTACTGTCTCTGTCTGGCTATATCAGGGTAGAATGTACAAAGAGGATGAGAGATTCTCATTCTGTATGATTTCTTGACGCGCGGTGGGTCGGTGCCCTCTAGTAATGTATAAGGCAATAGAACATTTTAAATCTGTAAGAGATGTCCCTGTGTACTACCTCTCCGTTTATTCATCGATTCATCGATCATAATGAATATTAGAGCTAGAGGCACTAAATTGAAGCTTCCTGTAAGCCGTACTAAGTTAAAGTTTTTATACGATTTTGGAAACCATACGCACCACCCCCGCAAATCAAAAAGATTTAATTTCCAAGCGAATTTCTGGATGTATTCTCTTTCAGTTATACAGCCACATATTTGTTTGTACACTCAGCAAGGTATTATGGTATTAACAACGGTTAAGATCAGATGTAAGAATTATTTAGTACGTTTTTTCGCTCTCATTATATCCGTAATTTAAAAAATAAATATAATGGTATATTGTATTCGTTTAAATTTATGTAACAGGGAGAAGGAAGCATCTCCGACCTTATAAAGTATATATATTCAAAATCAGCATCAACAGTCGAGTCCATATAGCCACTGTCTGTCCGTCCGTATGAGGTTATAGATCTCGGAGACTATAAGAGCTAGATCTATTAAATTTGGCAATCAGACTTCTATAAACCTCACGCAGGTCAAGATTATTTAAAATTTTTGTGCACCACCATCCTTTCCCACAAACCGCGCAAAATGTTATTGCATCCATATTGAACTTGCATCCAACGTTATCACAACCAAATCGGGAAAATTGAAAGGCAAAGCTTGTAAGCACCTAAAATATGTAACGGGTATCTTATAGTCGAGGTCTCGACTACTATAGCTATTCCCGGTTGTTTCTTTTTGATTATTATTCTGTACTAATTGTGTAATTGGTTGTATGTTTTGCGAATTTTATTCCAAAACTTTAAACCAGTAGTGAACAAACTGCCCAAAGCCTAATTCTGCCGGCTTCGCAGCCGACACGTATAGACAGAGAGAGAAATAGCACGGCGCACAATGTAAGATTTTTCCAATCTAGGGGGACTTAATTCAATTGAGGTCGTATTTTTAAAGCTATCGGCTTGAAATCTGGAGTGAATGCTCAAATACCCTCAAAGAAACTCTTGTACAAAAAGTTAAAGTGGGCGTGGCACATTAAAGGGCGTAAAATACGGAAAACCCAGATAAAAATTAATACGCAAAATAACTTTTTGCAGATCTTTACTTCTTCTTCGTTGTATTTTTGAGCAACAATCCGAAATGACGCTACATTAAACTTATAATTAACGTGTATTATTGTGCCCTAAGGCCAACTTGCATTATTGGTCTTAATTCTGGATTTATCTCTCCTAGATTTACTACACATTAACTCAAATTCATGGCACATTTTTGTTAAGTACAACTTTAACTTTTTATGATCGATATCATTGCCAAAAATCATCGCTGCGTGCTCTAGAAGTGAGTTAAGCTTAACGGTTCTTACGTTGCTATTGTTATTGCACTTTTGCTAAATTGACGGCCTTTGGGCAAAATTTTATTGTTGATCCTGATTTAGAATGATTTTTTGTTTTGGTTAATGTTTGAATGTGAATAAATGTTGTTAGTATTTTTCCACCAAAAAAAGAATATTGTTATATTTGGCACATATTTCCAACAAATAATAAATAAATAATAAAAATGTTGTAGTCCATCTATAAAGTCCCTTCTAAAAATTAATAATTATCCAAAATTGATGGAAAAAATAAATTTAAAGGCTCAAGGTGACCACACAATAGAGCTGGGGAAACATAGATGGTGGAGATATTCGATATTTTCGAGGTTTTCTATACAAAAATTCGATAGTATCATTTTTAACCAACATCTATTTATTTAAATATTAGAAGTGCTTATTTCAAAGTAGTTCAGTCTTTCAATACAATATTAAAAAAATTAAAGTCTGCTAATTCGCAGAACAAATAGAAAACTTAACAAATATTTAAAAAAAAATTCCATAATTTGACAATTTCCATCCGCCAACAGCAATTAATTTTGCACTTGCGCCAAAAACAGTGAGCCAAAAACGCGGTCTACTATCGTCAACTATCGAAGTCGAAACATCGATAGTGCATGTTAATGTACTAAATTTCTGTCGCAAAGTTCAATCCCCAAGTAAAACACTCGAGTTGTAGTTAAGAACTGACGTCGTTTATTTAATTGTATGCGTTTTTATAAGGATGTCTTATGTACTAATAAACAGAGCTAAATATAGTATTAATGTATTCCTGACTTCTTTCAACTTATTGTATTGTCTTATGTACTGATTTAAATAGAGTCGACAGTAGTTGTTAGATTATGTTGGGTCCCCCTTTACTCATTGTCTAGTCTGATCTTATCTTATGTACTATCTATCTGACATATATGTTTTACTCCTTGTGCTCTACATTCTTATCTACTTCCACATGTATGCAGGCTTGGGTATGTTATCTTGGTCTTAATATTGCTGAGCTGTTGCACATGTGGTGGCGCATTCCGAGGGATGATCGAAAAGTATGTTCATTTATGAACAGAAAGTGTAAAAATAAAATAAAAAATTCGATATCTCGATACTATCGTGAGTGGTCGACCCAGCTCTACCACACGATTCAACTGAAACTTTGTCAACTGTTGCTCGTTACCCGATGCAATTTTGCATGCATTTCAAATGCACCGGTTCAAGAACCGTTATCTTCTAAACAAAAATGTTTTGTTTTGTTTTGTGCTTGTTTTCGTAACATTTAAACATTTCTAAATTGACATCTAAAAATCATTTTTATTTTTAAATAAGTCCCCCTAGATTGACAAAATCTTACACTGTGCGGCGGCTTGTTTTCTTATGACGCGTGTCTTTGGCTTTTCGTTTTTTCACGGAGATTCTGATCGGCTGATGCATTATGATCAGCATTATGGTCAGCACGGCTGCCACAATTGGCGTTTTTGCGCCAAAACTGGCTCTTTTTTTCCTGTTGGCGCAAAGGCACTTTTATTTTCGAATTGGTTTTTTTTTCTTATGATTGGCTTCAGCAAAAAACAATTTTGAGCTTTACTCAGCACATAACTTAAATCTGGGTATTTTCGTTTTTAAAACTGAAAATTATCGTCACATGAAGATGAAAATGGGAAATACTTTGGAAATATTATGTGTCAAAACTATAGGTGTTTGTGAAAAAAATATTTTTTATTTAATTAAATGGAAAAAAAACATGATCTGGAAAAATTTTGTAGGCTCTTTTTTAGTGAGTTTGGCTTTTTTTCACTTTTTGGTACAATCTGATTTTTTTAAGCAACCGTGGATGTCAGTCGCTGATCTGCGATCAAAGAGTAGAGACCGTACAGCGCAAGACTTTTGTCATACCCTTCAACTATTACTATGCTCTCTTACTTGTAGCGATGCGACAGTTCAATATGCTTTCATTTATTTTTTTCAGTGTAAAGCAGTAAATCGTGGCTTTGATTTCGTGTTTCATTGCAACGCACATAAGCGCACTGTTTAATTGTGTTAATTTTTGACACCACTGCACTATGGGGTATTTGACCAGTTTTATTGACATTAATTAAATTTTCACTTGTATGCAAATTTATAAATTTTCAATGCTAACCAATTATAAACACATCAAACTGTAATGTTACATACCAGAAAAGTTAACATAACAGTCCAGCGTTAAAATATTAGCTGTTAAAGTCAGCTGTTGCAACCGATGACCGCATGCTTTCATTAAGTGTAAATTTTAAGTGCATTTTTAAATTAAAAAGATCAAAGAAAATCATTTTAAAAATTAAAATTTCCATTGGATATTAACTTTTTGAGTTTATAAAACGTGTTGCTGCTTATAAGTTATTGTTTCTGTACTTATCTTTTTAATAATTTGTGTATTTAGCCAGTGGTATCAATGTCTGATTTTTCAAAGGAAAGTTGAACTTTGCAATGGGCTTAAAACAAATTGTTATCAAGTGTTATCTGTAGATCTATATCCATGTTTTGGAGTCATTAATTCTCTATTCAGAACAGTTAGTGTCAAGGTGCACTTTTTTGCACTTTTTGAGAATTTTAATTTTTTAGGAGCTAGCCTCACAATTTCATATGCCGATTTCTTCGCTTGCTGTTTCGGCCTGTTTTCGATGGCTTTAGTTAATATCTCGTAAACTACGCAAGATATTTTGATGGGGTTTTTTTTCTTGTGCTACACACACCCTAAGAAGTATTTAGGAAAAGTGGGCGTGTCACCACCCCCGCCCCCAAATTCTTTTTTTAATTTTATGCTCACAGCCATCTAAGAGGGCTTACAACTTTCTATATATAACAAGAAGGCGCCGGCTACAGTCGAGTGTGCTCGACTGTATAATACCCTGTGCCCTGGCTCAGGGTGTGTATTACATCTATGTGATCTAGTGAACCGTTTTAACCCAAATTACAAGTTCTCAATCTGTGAGTTTGGTTGACATATCTCTAAAAACAACAATAATTTTCGTTCCTATGGCAGCTATATGATATAGTGGTCTGATTTCAACCAAATTTTATCAGGATATATCATAGCATATCCTATTGGTCGACATCTTTCAAACAACAAAAAAGTTTATTTTCGACTGATCGTTCTTATGACAGCAATTTTGTGGTCCGATTGAATAAATTGTATTTAATTTAATTAAAATAGTAAATCGTAATCGTAATCGTAATCGCTGAAATCGATGTTGCTCATGCCAAGAGTAGCCATTATCTAAAATTTGCTCAGCTTGTTGAAGTCCGGCAACACCAAATAATCTCTCCC
This sequence comes from Drosophila rellima, assembly GCA_035043635.1. Lineage (NCBI taxonomy): Eukaryota > Metazoa > Arthropoda > Insecta > Diptera > Drosophilidae > Drosophila > Drosophila rellima. The sequence continues at coordinate 26,839 of JAWNMV010000570.1, forward strand.
ACTCTTCTTAATCATCGAAATCAGCTGTTAAAGGCTGCTGCATTGCGCGCGCAATATAAATTTAAATACTATGCTTTAATATTTGTGATTCTTTTTGCAGAATTTGTTAAGCATATAAATACAATGATAATAAATGAAAACCTATTGAACATATGTGCGAGCTTACTAGCTTATTATTAAACATAATAATTATTATAAATTCAGAGATTTCAGTGTTGTAAAAGGATCTGTCGTCGAGGTGTCAAGGTGCAAAGTTATAAAGTGGCATTTATACATATCGCTTTTTGCAATGCATACTAATATCTACATACATATATTTTAACACAATCGTAAATATGTATTAACTTAAACCATGTTAATATATTAAAATAGGATAGAAATTGTAGCCAAATATCGATAATTTTGCCTATCGCTCGTATTTGCGTTCGCACTCTTCGTACACGTGCTGTTATGTTATGTTTTTGCACAAAAAAATGTGCATATGCTTCTCGCTCGCACTTGCCTATGTCTATGATTTTGATTTATGTGAATTAAAAGCAAGTTTGAAATATCTTCTCTATTTAATAGTCAATCGCTTTGAAAGTTTCAGGGTCATTAAATTGGCTTACTTCTTATCTTCCTGTTAAATTAAGAAGTGTTTTATTAAAGATCGCGTCTGATAATCGTTTTTTGCGATTGGCAGGCGAAAGAGGCGTGGCATCTAAAATTTAAAACAAACTTGATCTGCGCCCGCTATCCAGCAACCTTCATACCAAATTTGAAGTCTCTAGCTTTTATAGTCTCTGAGATCCTTTGGCTCAAACACTCGAACAGACGGACAGACAGACGGACATGGCTCAATCGACTCGGCTATTGATGCTGATCAAGAATATATATACTTTATAGGGTCGGAGATGCTTCCTTCTGCCTGTTACATACATTGCACAAAACCATTATACCCTTTTTGACCCTTTTCAATGAGCACGGGTATAAAAACTACACTTTCTTTATAGTGCTAATAATATATAAGGTCAAAACTTGTTATTTGCAATAAAAATCATGAACTAACTTGTTACCGAAAAAAATTAAAAAAAAAAAAAATTTGGGACGGGGGTGGTGACACGCCCACTTTTCCAGAATACTTCTAAGGGTGTGTATAGCACAAGAAAATAAACCGCAACTAAATATCTTGCGTAGTTTACGAGATATTAATTTATGCCACAAATACTGGTCAAATACCCTGTGCACTGCTTTTAATTTTGCTATGGAAGCCTGACTTACAATAGAGTTTGAAGTAGTTTTGTTCTTAGTGTATGATACATACAAGTCTGTTAGAAAATTATCAAAACTTTTACCGGACATAAAAGAGCTGGTTTAGCTGGAGCGTTATAAACCATATTACTCCCAAAGTTATCTCCTTGGAACTGTACGCACTTCTCTGCCTATAACTCGGCTGACTTTGTTGCCGTAATTAATAGAAGAGTAAGGAACCTATTGAACCAGAGGAGTTCGTCAAAAAACTATGCACCAAGCGCAATTATTGTGTTGGAGTATTTTCCTGACGGAAAAACGCATTTCCTGATGACTCTTTAAGCCGGTTGTACACTCACCACTAATAAGTGTGATGCATCGGCACCGAAAGCTATATAAATCCAACATTTTACTTGCACTGAAAAGGACCGTGAACACTGCAGACAAGCTTATAGGTTGGAAAAAAGAAAAGTTTGTTTACTTTTCTAAAAGACTTCGTATATATTTTATGTGTTTCGAAATGCATATTTTTGAAGACTGTCATAACTCAAAAATCTTATATTTAAAATTTTTTAATTGTGCAGAAATATTCCTTATATTCATACAATCGTCGTGTGTGAATCAAATTGAAAACATGTAACAAGTTTTCTACAATATCGTGTTTTATATCCTGAACGGGTATACTAAGTTTGTTAAAATTATGTAACGGGCAGGAAGAGGCGTGGCAGACCCCATAAAGAATATATATATTCTTGATCAGCATCACCAGCCGAGTCTATATACCCTTGTCCGTCTGTTCGTATGAAGGAAAGGATCTCTAAGATGCTAAGAGCTTGAACTACCAAATTTGGAATATAGACTTCCTATAATGCCAAGCAGGATCAGTCTTTGTTAAAATTTTGCCACATCCACTGTGATGTAATTCGAAAAAAACTAAAATCACCTTTGATATTGGTTGTTAAGTTTTTCATACCGACATGTGTGGGATCGTGCCTAGAAACTATTCACCAACTTTCAACACGATTGAGCCACAAATAGTCAAGATATCAACAATTTTGACACACGCACTGATACAATTGATCAGCTCGTTCTCCACACTGGCAAGTGAACCATAAGAGTAATCGATCCCTGTAGGTGGATGCAGACTTACTTTTCATTAATTGAAATCGTCTGCGTAAATGTATTTATACCGCATTTGACAGCATCACATCAATTAGTGCATTAGTCTAATGCTAGAGCTATAAGCACGTGTGCGAGGCGTCCTAGGTTTCAGTCCTGGTTTTGGCGGTCAAGAAATTGTGTTCGTTTATTTCATTTTTTTGTACTTTTAATACATTTTTAAAATTTAAAGATATCGTGTAATTTTTGTAAAGAAAACTTTTGTATTACTCAAATGTGCATGGGCATATAAGAGTTAAATCAGTCTGGTCTAGCTGGTCTTGTCTGCAAATCTTTGGCGTGCCGAACAGCATCTACATGCTTAGTTTAAGGGTATTTTACTCTGGAGTGCGCTCAACTGATCCGCTTGTTTAACTTATCACAATCTTGAAGTGAATGAATGAATTAATAAATTTCGAGTTCTAATTGACCGATTTGGCTAAGTAAGCAAATTGAAGATAATTAAGCCTTCAACAAATTTCTCTTATATAGTTTTGAGATCTGCTCAGTAGCATAATGGTTTTGTTAAATCTATTTAACAGGCAGATATATTCTTGATCAGTATCAGCAACGATCAGTCCAAAATCAAGTTCACATCGGTTCATATCGGTCTACTATATCAATTAGCTGCCTTAGAAACGATTGGTCATATAGTAAGATTTAGTATGAAAATTTAAATTTTATCTGGAGATAATACAGACTCGAAGATTAGTCAAAAATTTTATGCTGCTTTTTACATGGGCATCAAACCTTTCACGTGGAAATACATCCGTACTATGTAATAGGTGAGTACACTCGATTTGTTCATGACTGTATGTAGCCGCAATTGATTGCGAGTATACAGCCTAAGTTGTAGTTAGGTACGAGTTTATGTATACATACAAATATGCGTGAACATCATAAATATGCATGCTGCATACATATATATATACAAAACTTTTATATTATCAACCATTTTTATAGACATTTGTACAGGGTTTTATAGCGTCGCAGGCGCTGGACTGTAGCCTTTCCGACTTATAAAACAGATATATAATATTTATCTTTGCAATTATATACATTAATACTAGTATAGAAATGTTTGCTTAAGTTGGTGATGCTACAAGTATAAATACAACGACTAATCCACTGCCAATAACATCATAAAGTAGACAATGTGTTGCTTAAGCCACAAGATATTGTTCATCTCAGTGACACCTCGATTGAAAAGTGTTTTGCAAAGAGTCATGGCTTTTTCAAAACATATGCAGATTCAATTCATAATGATGATAATGATGATGTCGCTGATTATTACCGGAAATTGTCACAGTAAGTACCTAGCCTGCAAGTTTATTAATAGTATTAAGATAACGATTATTATAAATTCATATTCGACATAATTACAAACTCACCTTAATAATTGCTATGCTCTGGAAAATGTTTAAGGTACAGCAGGTAAACAGTCGATTTGTTAATACATTTATATTTATAGCGCAAAGCTAATGGGCACGTTCACCAGGCTGACTTGCTCCGTGATAATTTTTGTGATAACTCTGATCATTCTGTAACATGATACAAAATTGTATGTATGTATATATGTACATATGTATACATCAGCATGCAAGAGTATTATAAGAAACCGATTGGACCAAGCAGAGAGCAAAGAACACTCGTCAACTGGCTTTTAAACTGACAATTTGCTGTCAAATAACGAATGACGGCCGAACTTTTGCTAAACATTCATTCAGGCCTGTTCCGGTTTTAACGTTCGGCAAGATTTTAAGTTCTCTTAACTTAAAATTGTAACTAGTTAAATGTACTTTCTTAAATAAATATTATAATAAAAGAAAACTTTCGGAAAAAATAGATGTAATTACCTTTTAATATTATTAGTGTATCGTTTGCAATATCATAAAAAGTACGCAAAAGATATCATTGAAGTCTTACAAATGATACATCTACGAGCTATCGCGTTCTACAAATCAAGCAACATTTGATTCATTTGCTTATCGTTTTCGATAACTCTTAAAAGCATTTTGTACGTCTGAGAGCCGCAAAAGATATACAAAAAAAGGCAGAAACGAGACGTAAATAAGCTATCGCGTTTGAAGCATTGGTTGCCAAAAACTGAGCGTCAAAAACGATATCGTCAATTTTGGCCCACTGGGAGTGGACTGGGAGTCTGTCGCTCAGGCGTTAAGCAAAAATTTAGAGATTTTATAATCCATTTTTATGCTCAACAACGAATGTTTTAAAAAAGTTTGGAGTTCGGTTTTCGGGCGTTTGTTTGTCCTCAACATGCCAGTTTGAAAGCCAGTTTAGCGAGACACTCGCTCAAGGATCACTGCTTGGTCGACTGAGCTCGGGAAGACTGATACTTTGACTTTTATTCAGCTGCTTTTATCGAAAAACTGTGTATAAATTGTTAAAAATTTAAATAATTGTAAACACTGATTTAAATCGAAATTATTAGAGATATTCCTGAAGCTCATTCAGATTAGATTTTATTTTCGCCCTGCTCAATAGTCAGCCCTGAAACAGATTACAATTAGATTTTAATTTTTGTATTTGTGTGGCCGTTCACTTCGATAATAATTTTTGGTCATTCTGATGTGATTTCAATATGGAGAATGATTTAATTTTTTGCATCTCAAGCTTTGCTGTATATCCCAGACTAATTTGGCAGCAAATAAAGGGCAAAGGCAATTGAAGTCAAAGCACGAAAATAGGTTAAGGATTAAATTAAAATCGTTTTTGTTGACCTAAATTAAATAATAAAGTTTTTTTGTATTAATACAAATGAAGAATCAACATAAGAAGTTCAAAAGAGATGGGTGCACCCAATACGCGTGCCATAGCATATTTTTCCTATATTAACTTTAATTTACATTTTCCATTGCCTATTCCCTGCTCTTTCTACCCAAATCAGTTCTGCATGTTCAAATTTAAAACAACCCACAGTTGACGCATAGAGCTACCACTCAACTTTTTGTCATTTGTTCGTGTTGCATTGGCAACACTGTCTTTCTGCTCGTCGACAGAAAAATATTGAGCATTTTACGTCGCAAATTTCCTTTAAACAATCGGAAAAGTGAAAAGAATTTACAACTGGAGCCTTGGAGGCCTTAAATTATCAAAAAATTAATCCATATATTATTAAACTATTACTCAAAACTATGAAAAGCGTAAAAGCTCTCAAATAAAAAACACATTGATGCCTTAATCCGAAAAATGCACTATAGGTCAAATGGACACTTTTTCTGATACAACTCATTTTTTAAAAGTATTCAAATTAACTAACTATTGTTATATACCCAGTAGGAATACATCGAACGTAATGTTGCATAACAGAAATTTTATCATTGCATTCTGATGTTAAGTTAACAGCTGTTCTAATCAAAAACCACATGCTCATAAATTGTGCAAATATTTTTGTAAAGTTCAAGTGGCTCAAGTTTTTTTAAATTGAAATTTTTTAATACAATTTTTGATTTAGTGATCAGTGTGGTTTATACTTTATGTAAATAGATCTATGTATGTTGTTCGTATTGTTCGTGTTGTCTGTAGTAGGTGTCAATAAAGAGACGTAAGAAAAAAAATTTTTTTTGAGCAAAACTTTCTTTTTGGGAGGAGTTTTAAGATAATGTCAGCACTTGTCAGCCGAGTGACTATATACATGTTGTAGAGTAATTCCTCGTAAACTCATAACAGTTAAGTTTGGTTCCCTTCGTTTTTCTTGTCTCAAAATTTAACTTTCTAGCACACAACCTATATCTAAGCAATGCCGGTCTGCTTCAAGCATGGCGTAAATATAAAGGAAAAACTGATAAAGTGAATGCTATTGTACGTCATTTTATATCGCATATCGATGTAAATGTGTCCGACAACATTGTCCGACACATAGACAACAATAAAACATCCCTTTTTGCGTGACGGGCTATCTAATCCCCGAAGATAAGATCCAAAATACACCTGCTTATCTCACGAACCAGGTGAGCTTCCAATAGTCTTAGTATGCAGTCTTGTTAGTTATAGCTATACCTTTCGCTAGGTATATAAATCGACCTGATCGGACAGTTATAGCAAATTTTCCATTCTGCCTGTATATATTGCTAGTCGCCTTTCGCACCCTTCGTGATGCTTTCGTCACTAGTGCGAACTACCGTCCGCAGTGATATAAAATAATAGATTGCTAATTTTGAGTAATTTTTTAAAACTTAAACCCTAAACATTATTTTTAATAAAAAGAAAATAAAACTCAAAAATAATGATTTTTATTTTTTTCGCTCAAAACTCAGCAGTAATTTACGGCTTTTATGTTAGATTATTCACTAATATTTTTTTTGAATCTTGTAAAATGACCTCAAAGCTACCCCACGTGCTAAAATTTTAATATTAAAAGTACGTTTTTAAATTTTTTTTTTTATTTTTTGTTTTTGTCTCTGGTTTTGGATATCATTTAATTATTACCTAATTTTACAAAAAGCAATTTCGACGATGAATCGTCAGCGAGGTTGCATCTTTGATCCGTAAGCATCATTTTGACGGCCAAATACGATCTGTCAACACTCACTTGTGTTGCAGGAGCCGAGTGCACCACTTTGGCCAGCTGGTATAAGTAAGGGTATAGGAAACGTTTTTCCTTCCAATACTCCATAATATTGGATGTCAAGCAAATTGGCTTTTGGCTATAACCATCAATTTAAAAAGAAAATTATGCTGCGGGGATAGCTTTGTGGTCCCTCTACAGGGATATTAAATAATATTGGTGAATAATCTAATATAGAAGCGGTAGATTACTTTTGAGTTTTATTTTGAGTGAAAGAAGTAAAAATCATTAATAATTATTATTTTTGAGTTTTATTTTTTGTTTGATCAAACATAATGATTATGGTCTAATTTTTATAAAGTTACTCAAAACTAATGATTATCATTGAAGAAAAACGTAAAAAATCAGAAATATAAAAATCATGGCGGAAATGCAGAGATCATACAAAAATAAAGATTTTGGTGTCATCCATTTTTTCGAGGTCCATTGTAAGTGGGTGATTTTTTATTCAAAAAATAATCATTATTTACAGTCTCTGAATTAAAATGTTGATCAAATAAAATCGAAATCTAATCATAATCTGTTTCAGAAGAATAAGAATATTTTTAATTTAATTTATTACCTGCGCTGTTCATCATCGATAGTTCGATTATTAGTTGTTTTTTAGGCCATTTTTGAGATCCTCAATGCCATTATTATTTTCAACGGCGATTGCCAAAAAGTCGCGTTATAATATATATTTTTGTGATATTTGTTGTGATCCGACTTGTCTATCGCAGCCAGGAATCAATTTGCTGGCTATCGGCATTTCTCAGGAATAACTCAAACCTCGATGCCAGGCGAGTTGGGTAACAGTAATTTATATTTTTGTGTATGGACTAAATACTCGGACTTGGGATCAGTGTTGCCAACTCTTCAGGGTCTGAAAAGATGGATCGGCATTTAAAACAAGCTAGAAAATGATAGGAAATTTTAGAAAAAAGCTATATGTATAGATATTTTAGATTTAATGTTTGTTTTTTTATTAAACAAGAGATTGTAAATTCTTGTCAAGCTCAACAACATTTTCCTCGTCGTCAGCGCTGTATGCCTGGCAAACCAGGTACTTTGCAGGCTCTTCATAGTTATGGCAACATTTATTCTGCCCTAAAACTGACTGGGTTGTTAATTTTTTCCCATTTAACTTATTGGATGCTATTATACTGACTAAGAACTTCTTTGATTTGCAAAGTTGACAACTTCGAGTGCTCCAGAATATGTAAAATACAGGTTTCATGACACGCAATATAATATCCACCCAGAAAATATAAATTTGATCGACGATATCAAAGCTTTCAGGTATTCTAAATATATAATCTCAATATAGCTATAACTACCGCACGCCGCAATTTTTATATTTCGTCCTCGTTTGTCATTTGCAAAACGTCAGAGATGGCGGGAAAATACCTAAATTGGCAACCCTGCTTGTGATCACTCTTTGAATAAATTAAATACCGCCTTCTTGCTCTGGCTGCTACGACACTTTGTTGCTGAAGTCTTCTATCTATTCTCAGTAAAATGTATATGTTCAGTTAACAATAATAATAATTAACTAGGTGCTCCACCCCCTGCTCGTTTCGCTCGCCAACCCACGGCTTGCTTCGCTCGCGGTACTACAGTCGAGCATACTCGACTGACGGAGACCCCGTAATTACTATGTAAGAGCAACTCATGATTAAAAGAAAATTATATTAATCGCTACATACATTAATTAAATATTGTATCAGGATGTATATGGCAAAAGGAAATTCACAATTTGCGAGTCTGATTGTGTTTTCTCCAGAAACAACAAAAGTTTTTATACGCAATATAAATTTTCGACAAATCGTTCCTATGGCAACTACATGATATAGCCGACCGATTTCAACCAAACTTATTCAGAATGTATAAGATCTTCCCAAAGGCAGATTCTGTTAGATTGGTTGAGATATCTCAAACAACAAAACTGTTGTTCATACTAAAGCTTGATTTTCGACTGATCGTTCCTATGGCAGCTATATGATATAGTGGTTAGATTTCAACCAAGTTTGGTCAGGATGTAAAGGACCATCTTATATGCATATTCTGTCAGTTTGGTTGAGATATCTCAAGTAATAAGAATGTTTTTCATACTAAAACTCTATTTTCGACTTATTGTTCCTATATAAGTTATATGATATAGCGGACCGATTTCATCCAAACTTGGTCAGAATTTATAAAATCTCCCCAGATGCATATTCTGTTAGATTGGTTGAGATATCTTTTAAATTGTCTTTTTAATTTTGACACAGGTAATTTCTGAAGTGAACATGCATGTACTAAGCGAGCAATGTAAAGGTATATATAGTTAACAGGTAATATATTGACGAAACGAATTTTCACAGATATGTAATATATGTCCAAAAACGCGGAATTCAATTGACTATAACATATAACATATCTTATCGTGATTTGAGGTGAAGATTTTGTTTTAATCGCCAAAGAAGTCTATTTTCACCTGTAGATTTTTACCTATGTGCTCCAGAAAAAAATATTACAGGGGTGCATTAAAGATCTTCCAAATATATAGAACATATCTGTAGCTTCTATCGTTTGGATATTAGGGTTTCAAGTTTAGCAAATTTTAGCGATTTCCCGCTAAACTAGTTATTTTTCCAAAAAGTCGTAAAACAAAAGTTTCTAGATTTTTAATTAAGAACAAGACCTCACTCAAACTTTTAAGCTATATCAACGATTTGATCCGAACAGAAAACTGACTTTTCATTTCATTTTGGAAAGGCCCTTAAAAATTTCAAAATTAATTATCTTTTGATCCACTAATCGGATTTTTATGATTGAGGTGTCATTCGACGCGTATTTTTGATAACAATCGTAGAAAGGCTCCAACGGCCCCATTTGCTGCAATCATCTAAATTCCGCCCCTCCATTTACACCCGTTTATCTCACGAACCAGGTGAGTTTTCAAAAGTCTTAGTATGCTTTTTTATTAGTTATAATTATACCTTTCGATCGGATCGGACAGACATAGCAAATTTTCCATTCTTCCTTTGTTTATTTTACTAGTCGCTTTTCGCACCCTTCGTGATGCTTTCGTCACTAGCGTGGACTGCCGTCCGCAGTGATAAAATAAACAGGACCGAAAATTTTCAATTATATTACCAACATTCTTTCTAATAGAAAATCAAACGTACAAGGCAAAGCTGCATTCTCAAACTCTGAACCACCAAGGAAACGGATTAACACAGGGATCTCCTTTGTCGGTAATTCTTTTCTTCATGGCCCATAACAAACTCAGCAATATAAGAGGCAATGATATTAATGAGTGGTGCAACTACTCTGGTGCATCACTCTCAGTACCTAAATGTAAGCGCATTCATATCTGTCGAAAGGCTACAATCCGCCAATTTTTCCCTACAAAATGTTAAATTCCTTAAAAAATATTGTACTTACAATAACTTAAAAATACAGATAGAACAAAAAGGAGAATATCTATCTACAGTTTGTCAAATAATTATTTGGAAAATGAAAAAAGTCACACAAATTCAACTTTATGTCAAAAATTGATCAACAGTGGCACTTTTTTTATTTTTTATTTTTTTTGCGCAAATATATATCGACTAATCGTTCCGATTTTAACCAAGATGGACCGGATGGACCATACCATGCGCATATTTTGTCAGTTTGGTAGGTTGGTTAAACAATAAAAAAGTTTTTCATACTAAAACTTGAATTTCGACTGATCGTTTTTTTTGTAGCTATATGATCTCATCTCAACCAAATTTGGTCAGGATGTTTGATACTATTCCGAATGAATATTCTGTCAGTTTGGTTGAGATATCTCAAGCAACTAAAAAGTTTTTCATACTAAAACTTGTTTTTCGACTGATCGTTTCTATGGCAGCTATATGATATAGTGATCCGATCCAAATTTAAAAACAAACCTGATCTGCGCCCAGTATCCAGGAACCTACATATCAAATCTCTAGCTCTTATAGTCTCTGAGATCCTTTGACTCAAAGAGACGGACGGACAGACAGTCGGACATGGCTCAATCAACTCGGCTGTTGATACTGATCAAGAATATATGTATATACTTTATATGGTCGGAGATGATTGCTTCTTCCTGTTACATTGTAATGTTTAAGGCTCCCAAAATCAAAACAGTCTGTCTTCGTTTAGTTCGATTATAGAATGATTCTTTATTCGGAACTCTGTCCGTTTCAAAACTTAAGATATAGATATTATTATATGTATCGCTCTTTCGCAGCAGAGCGTTCTTATCTGAGAGAGAGTGTATGCAGATGCCTCTGTTAGTTAGCATATATATATGTATAATGCTCATGGATTGCGCTCCAGACGGAGCGTGGGATATGCAGCTTAGCCATAAACGGTAAGCTAGTGGACTAGTGATCCGCGCTGCCTGATATGAGCCAGAGCCAATATATATAAGTTGCTCTAGTTTGTTTAGATTATGATTGTTATTGTATGCATCAAAGTGCCGCATGTTATTCGTTTGAATACAGTATGTTCAGTAAGGGCATATACACACTACACCTCCCTTTTCAGAAGAATAACGTAATATTTTGTAGTTATTTCTAATTAAGTGTATTTGTTTTATAAATATTTAAAAATATAAGAATATAAGAAATTAAATATTTAAAAAAAAAATTTTTTAATTTTTAAATTCTAACTCCTAGAGACAATTATTGAATTGAAATGTTTTAACCTATGCTTATGAACTGTTTGTTTTTTATTCTTAGTATCTGATATTATGGTATTATTCCTATCTTCTATACTAGTTACTTTATATATTCTAAAAAATACCTCCGTACGAGGTAAAATTCTAGTGACGAAAATATTTCCATGCCCCAAAATTTCTGATATCCAATTTTGTGACGAACGATATTAAATTGAATATATAACTTATTCTTAAAAAAAAAGTTTGGCATTGGGCACTGCGCAAAAAAGGCTATTTTTGTTAGGTAAGAAGGATAGGGACTTTATTGCGCAATGATCTTCAAAATACCTTTTCAACGATATATAGAACATATCTGTAGCTTCTATCGTTTGGATACTAGGGTGGTTTTAAGTTTAGCAAATTTTAGCGATTTCCCGCTAAACTAGCTTTTTTTCGAAAAAGTCGTAGAACAAAAGTTTATAATTTTATAATTAGGAATAGAAATTTTTGATAAGAATCGTAGAAAATTAAAAAAATGTACCGAAAGGCTTTTTCGCTCGGTTCCACTTTGAGTTGACTGATTCATAATATACCGGCTTCTTTTTCAAGCCTTTGGAAAAATTGACCTAAGTCTAATATTCCATTGGTATAAAGATCGCTAATCTAAATTCTTGCAATAATATTTTTACCATGTTTTAAAATGCATAGAGTATTTGTTATATGCAAGGTCACTATTTTTCGTATATCGACGTATTTAATGACGTCGTATACATTGGGCTTAGAAGCTTTATCAAGATTTTGCCTTGGCAAAATTTCTTATTCTTTTCCTGCGCAGGATTTATTATGTCTACTCTGTTGTCTTGTAGTGACTTTCAAGACATTTGCGTTATTGCTTTTTAATTCTTTGAAGCGTATGCTACTGGTAATTGCTTATCACCACAAGTTTGTGTAAAAACAGCTGCGCAAGGTTGCTTACTTGCATCCGTTATTATACAAAACTCTTTGCTAAAATCGGGATACTTTAGTAAAGTAGGCTTCATTAAAGCTTTCTTTAAGTATTCGAATGCGTTCTGGCATTCGGTAGACCAGTCAAATTTTACATTGTCTTGCAAAGTCTTGTTATATGACGTGAGTAGTCTGCAAAATTTTTGATGAAACGTCTATAATAATTGCAAAATGCAAAGAGCTAGAGCTGTCGGCGTCTGCAGGGACTGGGTAATTTTCAATGACATTGTATTTTTTGTCATCTGGATGTAATTGCAATTTGATGGTTTCAAAAATAGTTATGCTTCTAGAATTTCATCTAAATCTACTTGGTGAAAACCGGACATTAGTTGGTCAAGAATATCATCTATTCTTGGAAGTGGAAATTTATCTGACAAAAGCTTTTTATTTATTTGGCGATAGTCTATCTATCATCTATTAGCATCGGATCCTGGTAATCCTTTCTTGGGTACTAGAAGTATTGGACTATTGTATTCTAAAACAGATGGTTCTACTGTCTTGTCTAGATTCGGAGTCCGATTTTTCTTTTTCACAATGTATTCCTTTACAATTATGTGATCAGGCCAGAAATCTTTACAACAAATTTTGTTAAAATGATTGACCTGAACACTTATTTTAAACGACGATATCTCCCGAAGATATGAAAAATTGAATTTCTCCACCGCATCAGATTTGGATTGAATAAAAGCCAAGACATTTTCCAATGTGGTATCAGGGGACAGCCTAGAAGGGTCTTTTTATCAGCAGCAGCAGTAACTTAAGAAGACGCTACAGCGCTAGTTGATTGACCATTTGGAACAGTTGTGGTATCAGCGCTGTCATGTGGAACAGCGCCGACAGCCACCGAATCAGAAACTTCTTCGGTGTCAGAAGAAGATAAAATAATACAAAAGGAAAAAAAAAAAATTAGAGAAAAATTTTAAAAATTTGTCGAAAGAAAAAGTATGAGACACTCTAGGGTTAATCACTAAAGATGCTGAATTATTGCATACAAAACAAACAGCAACGAAAGACAGACACAGAGAGCGAGGGCGAGCGCGAGCGCGAACTGAAAGCACAACGGAATCTAACCACAGTGAAAATGGAACATCGCGACCAACACCAACAACAAAGCAAGAGAGCGCGTTGAGAGCGATGGAAAAAGAGCGCGATGAGCCACGTTAGAGCGCGAAAGACGCTTTGCACAAGCACAGACTAAAAATACAAAAACAAAAAACAGCAGGCGTCAATGTAAAAGCCCAGATAAACGGTTTGTTTGGGCTGCAATTTGTTGTTGTATTTAAACACAATTTGTTTAATCTTTTAAATTTGCAATTAAGACTGTGGTGAAACACAACCGATGTATCACACAAGCCACTAACAACTTAGTGTACAAAAGTTTCAATATAAAAACAGATTTAAAAGAGGAAAAATATGGAAATACGAGGCGCAAGAAAAAAGCGAATGCGACGCTTTTTATACCCGTGCCCCTTGAAAATGGTCAAAAAGAGTATAATGGTTTTGTGCAATGTATGTAACAGGCAGAAGGAAGCATCTCCGACCCTATAAAGTATATATATTCTTGATCAGTATCAATAGCTAAGTCGATTGAGCCATGTCCGTCTGCTTGAGTCAAAAGATCTCAGAGACTATAAAAGCTAGAGACTTCAAATTTGGTATGAAGGTTGCTGGATAGCGGGCGCAGATCAAGTTTGTTTTAAAATTTAGATGTCACGCCTCTTTCGCCTGTCAATCGCAAAAAACGATTATCAGATGCGATCTTTAATAAAACACTTCTTAATTAATCAGGAAGATAAGAAGTAAGCCAATTTAATGACCCTGAAAGTTTCAAAGCGATTGACTATTAAATAGAGAAGATATATCAAATTTGCTTTTAATTCACATAAATCAAAATCATAGACATAGGCAAGTGCGAGCGAGATAGCATATGCACATTTGTTTGTGCAAAAACATAACAGTGAGCACGTGTACGAAGAGTGCGAACGCAAATACGAGCGATAGGCAAAATTATCGATATTTGGCTACAATTTCTATCCTATTTTAATATATTAACATGGTTTAAGTTAATACATATTTACGATTGTGTTAAAATATATGTATGTAGATATTAGTATGCATTGCAAAAAGCGATATGTATAAATGCCACTTTATAATTTTGCACCTTGACACCTCGACGACAGATCATTTTACAACACTGAAATCTCTGAATTTATAATAATTATTATGTTTAATAATAAGCTAATAAGCTCGCACATATGTTCAATAGGTTTTCATTTATTATCATTGTATTTATATGCTTAACAAATTCTGCAAAAAGAATCACAAATATTAAAGCATAGTATTTAAATTTAAATTTCGCGTGCAACGCAGCAGTCTTTAACAGCTGATTTCGATGATTAAGAAGAGTGGGAGAGATTATTTGGTGTTGCCGGACTTCAACAAGCTGAGCAAATTTTAGATAATTACGATTACGATTACGATTTACGATTTACTATTTTAATTAAATTAAATACAATTTCTTCAATCGGACCACAAAATCATATTGCGGTCATAAGAACGATCAGTCGAAAATAAACTTTTTTGTTGTTTGAAAGATCTCGACCAAAATATAGCTGCCATAGGAACGATCAGTCCAAAATCAAGTTTTAGTATGATAAACTTTTTTGTTGTTTGAGGTATCTCAACCAAACTAACAAAATTCGCATTTGGGATGGTATTCTACATCCTGACCAAGTTTGGTTGAAATCTGATATCAAATAGCTGCCATACAGTCGAGCACACTCGACTGTAGCCGGCGCCCCCTTGTTTTTATTTTCATCAACCTTAATGAGTTTATAAATATTACGATTTTCTTATGTTAAAAATAAGGAGGTTAAAAAGTTTTGAGGGAAGTGGGTATTTCATAGTGCGCATGTTTTTGATTTCCATAGCTGTGCAAGCTACGAGCTCTGCCAGTCGACTGAAGCGGCCGCAAAAATAAAGTCCCTTTCATTAAGTCCCCGGGAAAATTTTCTCAGGGGGACTCAATGTAAGGTCTTCTGCATGTGTCATTTCGTTTGAATGGGTTGAGTTCTCTATAGGTTATTTGATTAGTGATTCGTGATCCGTGTATGAACCGACGTGCTACTTCATGCACGTTCTTTCGAACAAAAAATCAGCGGAATGAACGGGCGTTCTTTATTTGTCTCGGACCGTGTAATTAACTAGTTAAAAATTGTGTGCAGCCGAATGCTGCCCTACAATAGAAACAAAAAAATCGATTGGTTATCCAGTTTTTGTAATATTATACCTGAAAGGGTTTTATCTGGTCTATGCGGCAACTGTAAAAAAAAAATTACCCTAGAAAATGGGCAATTTATGATGAATTTAGTTACAAACCTTTTTTGGGGGTCTCCACTAGTTTTTCTTTAAATTAATTTGCAAATTTTAATGAAAAATTAACTTTTGCTAGGTTGTCTTGAGCATGTTGTCACTAATATGAAACGTTTACCAACACTACATTTTTCTCTTGCATGACAATTTTGGCGCTTTCCAACACTGTTTATAACTGAATCATGTCAAATATGTGAATAAGCAAATAAAACTTAAAGGAAATCTCTTTGGGAAAATTGTTAATGGACCTGAAAAGGACCGAGCATGACAAGAGCATGATCAGGTGAAAATGCAAGGGTCGTCATCAATCATAAGCACATATCGTCAAAATCATAAGATTTGTCAAAGCAAAGGTCAGGAGAGCAAATCATATGGTCATCAGCAATCGTTGGCATCATCGTCATCAACATCATCGTAAAAGGTGGTGGAGATGTAAAGTTTGATAATCACAGCGAACGGCAGTACGCGCTAGTGACGAAAGCATCACGAAGGGTGCGAAAGGCGACTAGTAATATACACAGGAGGAAAAGAAAATTTGCTATGACTGTCCGATCAGGTCAAGTTATATACCGATCGAAAGGTATAACTCTAACTAACAAGAGTGCATACTAACACTATTGGAATCTCACCTGGTTCATGAGATAATAAGTTGTAAATGGGAGGGGCGAAAGTTAGATTATTGCAGCAAATGAGGCCGTTGGAGCTTTTTGTTAAAACTTTTTATTTTATTATTATTCTTATCGAGCAAACTCGACTGTAGCCGCATCTCCTCGCGACCGAAGCGAGCCGGGGGTAGGCGAGCGAAGCAAGCAAGGGGCGGAGCCCAAATGTTTTTTTTTTTGGATTAGTTGAATCCCTTAAAGAATCCTCCCAAAGTTCTAAAATAGATTCATTTAAGTTTTTTTTTTTTAATGGAGGCTGTGCTAAATTTTTAGATAGGTTCTTGATTTCGACTGCTTATATATAATTTTCTTAGACGTTTTTTAACCTAGAGCCGCTCTCCAGTGACGCTGCAGCGGCCGAGTAAGAGAGTTGTGTGTGAAAATAATGTGGCTTGTGCATTGCGCCGTTGGCTTATAGTAAATATGCTGACGGCGCGCTTCCCACATTGTGTGAGCTACACTTCAGTGGATGATCTTTTTACATTTTCACTTAAAAACAGCTTTCGGTAATTGTGCTTACTTTATGTTTATTGCGTAAGCATTGCAACTAAGTGTTTCAGTGTGTACTCATTATATGCACATACTATACCGTACAATGCAAAAATAGTACCTTAAAAATACAATTATAATAGCAAAGATCAAAACCAAGCCTCATGCTCAATGCAAGAGGACTTACAAAAATTCAATTATTAGAAGGGGACCTTTTTAGTTGGCCAATTGTTTTGGCAAAACCCATTCCTTTCAATCGCCTCAAAGGCCTGACCGTCTCGCGAGTGTACTGCAGTGTTTTATCAGTTTATCTACTAGTGTGCTGAATAGGTGGGGTGTGGTCGATAAGTGCTTTCAAAATTAAGCAGAGAGCTGTGGTCTTTTGTGGTTGACCTTTAGATTCCATCTCTTGCATCAATCTGCCAATGTGTTAAAGTACTCTTGGAGTCCATCTGCTGCCGTAGTGTGTCATTTGGTGTTGTAGAGCAGTGCAATATCGACGCGTATGTAACAAGAAGAGTCTTCCCGGGAACCTCCATATGGTGCTCGTTAGGGCAGGTTAGATCTGCAGTATATATTGAGTAGGGCAGCGGGCCAAGAACGCTGCCTTGTGGAACTCCAGCTCTCATATAGCAAGG
Organism: Drosophila rellima; assembly: GCA_035043635.1. Taxonomy (NCBI): domain Eukaryota; kingdom Metazoa; phylum Arthropoda; class Insecta; order Diptera; family Drosophilidae; genus Drosophila; species Drosophila rellima. The sequence goes on from JAWNMV010000570.1 coordinate 44,617, forward strand.
AGTCAAATAGGTGGTCCTGACCCTGACTATTAGGACGGGTAATTTTTTTTTTTCGAAAAAATTATGAATTCTAAGAAAATTTCACCAAGAAACTAGATGTCTAAAATCAATTCCTAGCCCCCGCTGAAAAGCATGAAAATATCAGGTTGATCATTGAACAACCTTTAAATACCAGGAGCCTTCTTCTATGGTAGGAGCTTGATGACTTCGGCAATCTCCTCAACACTGGCTGGTTTAATTGGTAAGGACATCCGTAGAGGTGTCTGTAGAATATCATGGGTCTCTCTGAACTGTTCCACCGTGGCAAATTGGTAATGGGTGAATTTGGCCTCTTAATTTTCTTGGTTTCTAGCAATATCGCCGCCAGATCACGGGATATTAACCTGTCTAAAAGGTTGTCTCTTAAGGGACTTAGTGCACTTCCAAAGCGAATATCCAGCATTCACGGTGTAATCCATAGAAGTCAGCTTTAGCTCAAAGAAGTTGCTTTGAAGTTCTCTCAAGATATTTCGTAGTTACTTAGCAGCCCGGTTCCATAGAATTCGATCCCAGGTGTCTTGAGATCAGATTGCGCGTTTTAGGGGTCTCCTTTTCTGTGACAAAAGCTCTGGCACTATAGGTGGTGCCTGTCGGGGGATCAGGATGCGTTGAGTCAGCAAAATTTATGCAGCAATGCGTATGAGTGAGCACACATGGGTATCTGCTGCGTGTCTGAATGACCCTTTGTAGAATATGACTAAGACGGTGTTATTAACGGTGTTATTATTACGGTGTTATTATTACGCGATGGCTTGAAAATTGCATATAAGGCATATCCATGTTTTTTAACAGCTTGCCCTCGGTTAATACTGATCTCTGCGAAGACCTCAACCTCTTTAGCTTCTCCTGAAATGCCGTCAGCAATCCAGATAAAAACCTTTAGGGGACTCATTGTAAAACGTTGTTTAGGAACTGGAGATTACGTTCATCTTCAGCCCATTGCTTAATCATATTGACGATTTCAAATACTATTTTTCAAGCCTTTCGAGATGTTGATTGGTTTGACTATTATTCTGTTGCTGTTCTTGCTGCTGCGTCAGGGTTTTTTGACGGAGTTTTATGTGGCTTTGGCAAGGATTCTCTGTGTCATTTTTTGTGTATTTGCCATGCGATATTTAATTTTTTCCAGCAATAGCACCATTCCTCTGCTCTAACGCAACACAAGTGCAATTTCCATCAAAATCAACGTTCTTTTGTTAGCTTTGCAAAAACAACAAGGGGCTCCGGCTACAGTCGGCTACAGCCCTAGTTCAACGATAGGTCATACGTATGTGCGCTACGTTAGGCATGACTAATTGTTCGTATTACATTTATCTAGTGAACCGACTTAAACCAAATTACAAATTCTGAATCTGTGAGTTTGGTTGGCTTATCTCTAAAAACAACAATAATTTTCGTACTATATAGAAAAATTCGTTGCTATGGTAGCTATTTGATATCCGATTTCAACCAAACTTGGTCAGGATGTAGAATATTCTGTTAGTTTGGTTAAGATAGATCAAACAACAAAAAAGTTTTTCACACTAAAACTTGATTTTCGACTAATCGTTCCTATGGCAGCTATATCACATAGTGTTTCGATTTTAATCAAGTTTAGTCAGGATGTATGGGACTATCCCACATGCATATTGTCTCAGTTTGGCTGACATATCTCAAGCAACAAAAAAGTTGTTCATACCAAAACTTGATGTTCCACTGATCGTTCCTATGGCAGCTTTATGATAAAGTAGTCAGATTTTAACCAAGTTTGGTCAGGATGTATGAAACCACCTCATATGCATATTCTATTAGTTTGATTGAGATATCTTGAACAACAAAAAAGTTTTTCTTACTAAAACTTGATATTGGACTAGTCGTTCCTATTGCAGCTATATGATATAGTGGTCCGATCGAAATTTTAAGACAAACTTGATCTGCGCCCGCTATCCTGGAACCTACATACCAAGTTTCAAGTCTCTAGCTCTTATAGTCTCCAAGATCCTTTGTCTCAAACAGACGGACAGACACGGACATTGCTCAATCGACTCGGCTATTGATACTGATCAAGAATATATACACTTTATAGGGTCGGAGATGCTTCCTTCTGCCTGTTACACACATTGCACAAAACCATTATACCCTTTTCGACCATTTTCAATGGGCACAGGGTATAACAAGATGAACGTCGAGTGCACTTGACAGTAAGATACTCTAAGCCTATGCACTTAAATGCTGTTCGGCGCGCCGAACAAGTGTTTGTACCAAATTATACGATATCATTAAATTTCACCACCGATTGTATTGATGCTGGCAAATGTGTTATACATACATTTAAGCAGACAATTTAAGGAAACGAAAAACATAAAATTCTACATCCACCGCCCGAACTCGAACCGGAGTTTTGTGCTTTGCTTGCAGCCCACGTATCACTTCGACCACTCCGATGCATATACTGTTGCTGGCAAGCTCGATGTACAATCATTCTTGGCATATTTAAATTTTAAAAATTTAACTTAAAGCACTTAATTAAAGGTGATTGCAGCTTTTTTTAGAATTACGGCCCCCCATGATGAGGAGGTAGACAGAAACCTAGAAACACTTCCTTTTAGTCTACTTGTAAAACGCAGGTGCTTTATTCAAAGAGAGTCAAAGAGAGTCAAAGAGACGATTTCACCTGTGTGTCGTTTGTATTATAAGAAGATTGTAACATTTAGCTGTGGAACGCTCCTAAGCTGACTCCATTCCCTGCCGTTCACATCTAAGAATTTCTTTCTTGGTATCGGCTCACGCCATCAGCGTTGCACGTTAACTGATAGCCGGTGGGTAGCATTAGCTTTATTACTCCGTCATAAATGATGTTGCAGAGCATGGGTTCCATCACAGCTCCATGACCAGGGTGCCGAACGCCGTATCGTAATTCAACTGACTTTCTAACTTCGGACTCTCGTCTGAAGGTATAGCGGAACACCCAAATGGGTCATGAATTGATAATGCAGTCCCATTTCACGAAATTTAAAAGTCGTGAGTGACTATCAGGCAATATTCCGTCTTGCCACCCTTCCATCTGGCTGCCTCAGACGCAATTCGAACACTCTTGGCAATTGCATTTACCGTTCTTTAAGCCAAATTAGTTTTCAGAAAAGCCTCCTTCCGCGTCTATTGCATTCTCCAGTCTTGTGCAGATTATACCTTACCCGTCGAACCGATAGGTCACATCGAACAATGCAACGAAGGTTCATCAGGAGACTTGCCCGGCTTCGGTATTAGCGCAAGGTGTTGGATTTTTCCAGAAAAAGTCTTTCCACTGCGAATTCACCACTGTGAACATGCGCAATATGCAGAATATCGCCAGCTTTACCGCCTGGTTTCCATCGGGGGATTCCATTGTAACCAGATCTCTTTTTTGAGCTCATCTTTCGGCCTACGTAAATAGCTTTTCACCACTAGTGGTTCTAACACAAATAAAACAATAAACGAATCGTTTTCTGCATAATGAAATTTCTGGTTGGAAACAACGCCACTACAATCGCATTAACATAAGCCGGGTCAGAAGGAGTCTCAGCATTGTTGGCGTTTAGGCGCTTTACGACCGTCTTTTTTGTCCATTTCCATGGATCGTGCTCGGTTAAGTCATAAAGTTGCGAGAAGCACTGCCGGTTGTGTGTGGCGAGAGCTGAATATCTGTCCGATAGACCAGTCGCCTCGTACTCTGGGCTTAAGATCGATAATTTTGTTGGCATGCAAACAGTGGCTTTTATTTATTTGATATCCACATTGCTGGAGTTTTTACCTGCACGGATGTTTTAGCTGCCAATAGTCTATGGTTTTCTGTAATATGCATGGCTGGCTTTCCATTGCCGGCACAGATGAAACATTTTGCTTCGTTACGATAGTCTCATATGTTGTGGTCATTATTACCGCTCCGAAAGCACCAATCGTTTCTATCCTCTGATCTGCCAAAGTTATTTGCTATATGACCAAACTAAATTCACCCTTGTAGCACCTTAATGGTAGATTACGCTCCAAATAACAGACCACGCATTCCTGACTTTGCCAAAAGTAAGATCATTGTTTTGCTAATAATAGATCGCTGTGAGACACCAAAAATTGGCACTTTGCTCTTTCAATTCTTTTTGAAAATCCTCTGAAGTGATCATCTCGTCCAGAGTTTAAATTTGAGTTGTGGTATCTTTCAGCGCGTCCCAGCTATTTCATAATTTCTGCAGGCATATGGGTTACAGCGAACCAATTGTTTTACGAGCCCACTAGGAAATCTAAAATTTCTGGGACTAAAAAGCTTCTCCCAATCAATCTTTTCGTTCAGCAGATAATCTAGGACAGAAAAAAATACTTGTTCTGCGTCTTTGATGACCCTTGCAAAGGGAGTTCAAAACGGGTTTGTCTCGTGTGTAAACCTAACACCCATGCCCTGTCAGTAACTGGGTCAAGTAGTAGTCGGGTTGTTCATATCTCCTACTCACTCACGGCCGTTGGTCCAAAACAAAACGTTTCGTTCAGTTGTTGTTGGAAGAGGGCTCTCCATCTCTTCTGTTTTTTCGTCATTGTTGCCTTCTCTTTGCAGTTGGTCTCCTGAGTAAGCAGATACTAGGAGATCATTCTTCCAAGCATTAGTGCTGCGTCGTCAACGACATTGCGAAACAGGCTTTACAGGCCTGTCTATACGCCTTGTTGACTGACATTGCAGGTGGCCATATTGGTAGAAAACCAAAAACGCTGCGTTGGCTACCTCAAGATAGAGTCATGCAAGCAATGTTAGATCCAGAACTGATCTTAAAATGATGCCAAAGTAATTATACTTTGGGCCTATTAAAAAGACAAAAAAGGGTATACTGGTTTTGTGAAATTTATGAAAGAGGCAGAAACAATATCAGTATCATCGAGATGATTTAGTCCGCCTGTTTGAACGCGTCGATTTTAGAGACTAGAGTGATATCAGAGCTATACCAGACGCAGATATCATATAGGTGCAACAGGAACAATCGGTCGAAAATCAAGTTTTTGTGCGAAAAATCGTTAGCATACTGTGAGCGAAACAATACGGGGATAGGCGACTGAAGCAAGTTTGGGACAGAGCAGTACTGGATCCCAAAAGTAGTTGCTTACTAGGTTCACAATGTATTGTGAGATATTCAAGTGGTGCAGTGATCTCATAATTGATGATTAACGTGCAGAGATATAAGCATTGCGCTTATTCAGCACTGAAATGATGTAATACAGCTTTTTCTTATTTTTTCATTTTTTCCCTCTAGGGATTTCCTGGCTATATCGACCACGGCCTTGATAGCATCAAGTTTGCTCTGCTTCTTACTGCCAGTCTGAAAGTCAGTCTCCTTTCTTCCAGCTCTTGTTCAAATGATGTGCTGAATTAGCTTGCCCTGGATGGTCTTTTTTTTTTTGGGACAGCACCAGTCGCTGTAGTATCCACCTCCTTTGCACTGTCGGATGTCGGTACTGCCGCTTAGTCCTCAGCTACAACGTAGCTACATCATTATATGGAACACCAGATTGGAGGTGCTCTTCCACCCGATCTCGTCGGCGATCTTGTGGGCCACGAGACTTTTTGGGTCAGATGGAATTTGCCTAAAAAAGATTGGTTACGTTATTCCGCGAAGAGAGGGCACATAAATATGGTGTGCTCGGCAGCTTCAATAATTCCTTAGCCGCAATGCTCGCAGAATGGGTCCACGACATGCCTTGGGCGGTGTAGATATGCTTTAAAGAAGTCGTGCTTCGTTAACAGTTGCACCAGGTAGAAGTTCATCTGCCCGTGTCGACGATGCAGCCAAGTTTTGACATCACCGAATAAACTGAGAGTTCATCTTTTAACTTCAAACATTGGTTGAACTTAGCATATGGCGTGATCGAAGCTTTGAGGCTGGCAGGTTCCGGATTTTGCTTGTAGGTGCCAATGATTCGGCATTATGCTTACAAATCTAATGGCAGGCTTCTTTTCAATCAAGGCTGATCCAACCCTCATCACTCTTTTGTGATTTGTGTTCTGCCAGATCAAGGCCGTTCTGGCACAGCCAGGATTGGACAGCCTGCTTGACGTGACATGGTCGAGCTTCTAACCAGTTGTTTACAATGCGATGTCATCTGCAAAGCCAACAATAGTATTGCCATCAGGAAGGGTTAGTCGAAGGACTCCGTCGTACATTACGTTCTAGAGAGTCGGCCAAAGAACTGACCCTTGGGGATTCCTCTACTAATTCTGGCCAGGTGTCAACCTTCCTCCTAGACATAAAATAAAACTCCGTCCTTAAAGTAGTTGGCGATCAGTTGGTTGAGGTACCCAAAAATGTTTCTGGCGATGTGTGCTTCAAGGATGTGGGTCCATCTTGCTGAGTTGAAGGCATTTTTGCAGTCTAAGCAGTACTGCTTCATTCCACCAGCCCATCTCGTACCTTGGGTGGCTCGCCTGGCTATATCCGTTACCGCTCAGATGACATCTGGCTGATTTGCTTTGGGAAGCCAAATTGCTGGTCAGAGATGCCCTGCTGCATGGCCAGTTTATCCTCTAGTCGCTTACATATGATTCTCTCAATAATTTTTCCCATAGTATTCAGCGTGCATAGGGGTCTATATGAGGATGTATCGTCGAGGATATTACAGGGTTTTGGAATAAGGACTAGGCGCTGAATCTTCGATCTACGTGACACCGTGACATCCAGAATTCATTTGTTGTAGAACACACTTACCAGAAAATTCTTACAAGCTTAATGCGAAACTTTGATTGTAAAAAAAGAATACTTGTATTCATGATATTGTCTTAATTTTTTTTAAATGACTAACGCATTAATTATAAATAATTCTAGTAAGTTTTCTTTTTATTATGAATTATATTAATTTTTTTTAAATTAAAAAAGGAAAAATGCATCGAGTTTTAGCACAGAAAAAGTATGCGTACAAACTAAAATATGAACAAAGAAAGCACTTATTCTTAAAAAAAAAACATTAAATCTAATAAGAAGTTGGATATTCCTTTCTTTTAATAGGTTTTACCAAACTCTTTGGATTTGATTTGACCAATTCTTGGGTCACATCAGGCCAATCCTCCATGATCCTTCCAGCCTCCATATCCTTAGATGTAATTGTTTGTAGAGGAATTCTGCGCTCCGGAAAACCCCAAAGATAATCTATTGGATTCAACTCTAGCGACTGGGGCGTCGAGTGCAACTGGTTCCTTGTAGTATATAGCAGGCATGGCTGGTCAATGTGGGCTGTATGCTTGGGGTCATGAGCCTATTGAAAACAAAAAGCTTTTAGGAGTTGGAAGTAAGCCATATGGTTCATTGTAGATTCTATAAACACAAGGTTGCCCACTCCACTTGCTGCTACATACCTCCATACAATCAATACCATCACACCGCATCATTTTTACATCATTTTACTTTGCGGTGTGATGGTATTGTTTGTAAGGAGGTGTATAGCAGCAAGTCGCCGCAGTCGCTATAGTTGAATCCCATAGATTATCTTTGGGGTTTTCCGGAGCGTAGGATTCCTCTACAAACAATTACATCCAAGAATATGGTGGCTTGGAGGATCATGGTGGATTGGCCTGATGTGACCCAAAAATTGGTCAAATCAAATTCAAAGAGTTTGGTAGAGCCTATTAAAAGAAAGGAGTATCCAACTACTTATTAAATTTAATATATTTTTTTTTAAGAATAAGTGCTTTTTTTGTCCATATTTTAGTTTATACGCATACTTTTCTGTGCTAAAATCAGATGCATTTTTCTTTTTTTAATTTAAAAAATATTAATATAATTCATAACAAAAAGAAAACTTACTAGAGTTATTTATAATTAATGTGTTAGTCATTTCAAAAAAAATTAAGACAATATCATGAATACAAGTATTCATTTTTTACAATCAAAGTTTCGCATTAAGCTTGTACGCATAGTTTTTCTGGCAAGTGTATATCAGGGTGCGCCGCGATGTTATGTTTGATAGCAGCGTTTGGAATTTCATCCGGCCCAGTAGCCTTGGCCATCTTAATACTTGCAGCTAAATCAAGCAAGAGGGGGTGCATTAGAGAGCACTTCGTGTGGTTGCCTGGTGGTACAGAATACTGCCGTGGAAACTAGATTGGCGGATGTGGCGGAACTTGAACATCGACAATTCGAGCTGGACAGCACATGTGGGCGCAGCTTGCCGCGCTAGCTTTGTAGGCTAGTACAAAGGGCTGTGCGTCTGCACCATTACAAAGCTCTTGTAAATTCTAAGCTTTGCTCCGCTGAACTATAGTTTTAAAGCCTCTTCCACCAAGCAACAGGGCTTAGGTTGCCTCCTTTACGCGCTTTGATCATGCTAGCTATTTCCATCGCCTCCTCGGCAGATACCGTGCGAAATGCACTACTACCGCTGATTACTGACAGTCCGTAAGTTAATTCAATCCCCATCGTACACATACGACGGCTTATTTGGCGCATTAGCCCAGACAGAAGCCGCATACAGGATGGGCGATCCAGTAAACTGCTAAGAAGCAGCTTACAGATGTATTTCGGTTTGCCGTGGATTGTCATAATTTACGATAGTTAATTGTTTATAAGCTCTGACTTCTGTTGAGTGAACAGCAGGTGATCTTTAAAGGACAGACGCACGTCTATGTGGACACCACAATACCGGATCGACTTTTTCATCGTTGCACCAAAGGGTCTTATCATGGCTTGTTTGACCTTTTTTCTGCTGCTTAGAAGCACTGCCTCGGTTTTCTGGTGAGGTGTGGCTTCAGTCAAATGTACTTGAATAAAGGATACAAGTGTATTTCGCAAAAACTCAAACACACATATACAAACACAAGGTAGCCCGTCAAAGATTTGATACTTTTTATTGAAATTTTGCACTGACTCTTCCTATATCAGAAATATCACTGCGGACGGCAGTCCGCGCTAGTGACGAAAGCATTACGAAGGGTGCGAAAGTAATATACACTAGAAGAATACAAAATTTGCTATGTCTGTCCGATCAGGTCAAGTTAAATACCGATCGAAAGGTATAGCTCTAACTAACAAAAGTACATACTAAGACTATTGAAACCTCACCTGGTTCGTGAGATAAGCAGGTGTAAATAGGAGGGGCAAAATAAAGATTATTGCAGCAAATGGGGCCGTTGGATCTTTTTGGTAAAGTTTTTAATTTTATTATAATTTTTATCAAAAATACGCGTCGAATGGCACCTCGAACATCAAAATTCGACACATTGCGCAATAAGGTCCCGATCCTTCTCATCTAATGAATATTCCTTTTTTGCTCAGTGCCGAATGCCAAACTGTTTTTTTATACCCGTGCCCATTGAAAATGGTCAAAAAGGGTATAATGGTTTTTTGCAATGTATGTAACAGGCAGAAGGAAGCATCTCCGACCCTATAAAGTATATATATTCTTGATCAGTATCAATAGCCGAGTCGATTGAGCCATGTCCGTCTGTCCGTCTGTTTGAGTCAAAGGATCTCGGAGACTATAAGAGCTAGAGACTTGAAACTTGGTATGTAGATTCCTGAATAGCGCAGATCAAGTTTGTTTTAAAATTTCGATCGGACCACTATATCATATAGCTGCCATAGGAACGATCAGTCCAAAATCAAGTTTTAGTATGAAAAACTTTTTTGTTGTTCAAGATATCTTAATCAACTCAAGATATCTCAATTTCGTTTCTTTTACTTTTGCACATTTTTCTATTATTAGACCCCGTACTTAAAAACAGTACAGGGGTCTATTAACTTTGTCATAAAAACAAGGGGGCGCCGGCTACAGTCGAGTGTGCTCGACTGTATAATACCCTGTGCCCTGGCTCTCCGATAGGTCATACGTATGTGGGCTACGTTAGGCATGCCGAAGGTGTGATGATGCGGCATTAACTTTTTGACTAATTGTTCGTATTCCATCTATGTGATCTAGTGAACCGATTTAAACCAAATTGCAAATTCTCAATCTGTGAGTTTGGTTGACTCATCTCTAAAAACAACAACAATTTTCGTACCTTATCTTAAAATTCGCTCCTATGGCAGCTATTTGATATCAGATTTCAACCAAACTGGGTCAGGATGTAGAATACCATCCCAAATGCGAATTTAGTTAGTTTGGTTGAGATACCTCAAACAACAAAAAAGTTTATCATACTAAAACTTGATTTTGGACTAATCGTTCCTATGGCAGCTATATGATGTAGTGGTCCGATTTCAACCAAATTTTATCAGGATATATAGGACCATTTCAAATGCATATCCTATTAGTTTGGTCGAGATCTTTCAAACAACAAAAAAGTTTATTTTCGACTGATCGTTCATATGACAGCAATATGATTTTGTGGTCCGATTGAATAAATTGTATTTAATTTAATTAAAATAGTAAATCGTAATCGTAATCGTAATCGCTGAAATCGATGTTGCTCATGCCAAGAGTAGCCATTATCTAAAATTTGCTCAGCTTGTTGAAGTCCGGCAACACCAAATAATCTCTCCCACTCTTCTTAATCATCGAAATCAGCTGTTAAAGGCTGCAGCATTGCGCGCGCAATTTAAATTTAAATACTATGCTTTAATATATGTGATTCTTTTTGCAGAATTTGTTAAGCATATAAATACAATGAAAATAAATGAAAACCTATTGAACATATGTGCGAGCTTACTAGCTTATTATTAAACATAATAATTATTATAAATTCAGAGATTTCAGTGTTGTAAAAGGATCTGTCGTCGAGGTGTCAAGGTGCAAAATTATAAAGTGGCATTTATACATATCGCTTTTTGCAATGCATACTAATATCTACATACATATATTTTAACACAATCGTAAATATGTATTAACTTAAACCATGTTAATATATTAAAATAGGATAGAAATTGTAGCCAAATATCGATAATTTTGACTACCGCTCGTATTTGCGTTCGCACTCTTCGTACACGTGCTCACTGTTATGTTTTTGCACAAACAAATGTGCATATGCTATCTCGCTCGCACTTGCCTATGTCTATGATTTTGATTTATGTGAATTAAAAGCAAATTTGAAATATCTTCTCTATTTAATAGTCAATCGCTTTGAAACTTTCAGAGTCATTAAATTGGCTTACTTCTTATCTTCCTGTTTAATTAAGAAGTGTTTTATTAAAGATCGCGTCTGATAATCGTTTTTTGCGATTGGCAGGCGAAAGAGGCGTGGCATCTAAAATTTAAAACAAACTTGATCTGCGCCCGCTATCCAGCAACCTTCATATCAAATTTGAAGTCTCTAGCTTTTATAGTCTCTGAGATCCTTTGGCTCAAACACTCGAACAGACGGACAGACAGACGGACATGGCTCAATCGACTCGGCTATTGATGCTGATCAAGAATATAAATACCTTATAGCCAATATTATCCGCCATGTTTGCTGAAAATATCATTGCGATCGGAACAGTTAAGATATTAAACAACTAAATTTGCCTATATCTGCTTTACCTTAACAGCAACAACTACAAAACAATTAGACAACAACAACAATGAAGTTTGATTTATGGTCCAGTAATAATGAAACCTACAATAAACAGTAAGTCATAAAATAGCTCTGTGGCGCAGTGTGTTGAGCGTCCGCTTTTTTCTAAAATTTTCATTTGGGCCATGGGTCCCGAGTTCGAATCCCGTCACGGACAGATATTTATTTTTTTTAAATATTTATTATTAATGTTTAATGTTATATTTATTATTTATTTATATCTTATATATTATTTAATAATATGATATTTATTATTTTTTATATTAATGCTATATTGGCATAATTAGAAAACCTTAATTAAAAAGACAATTTAATGGATATCTCAACCAATCTAACAGAATATGCATATAGGTCCTATACATTCTGACCAAGTTTGGTTGAAATCGGACCACTATATCATATAGCTGCCATAGGAACAATCAGTCGAAAAACAAGCTTTAGTATGAAAAACTTTTTTGTTTATTGAGATAGCTCAACCAATCTAAAAGAATATTTATTTGGGGTTATCTTATACATTCTGACCGAGTTTTGTTGACATTGGTCCACTATCTCATATAGCTGACATAGGAACAATCAGTCGAAAACCAAGCTTTAGTATGAAAAACTTTTTTGTTTTATTTGGTTGAAATCGGTCTACTATATTATAAAGCTGCCATAGGAACGATTGGTCGAAAATGTATACTGAGTATGCAAATTTTTATTGTTTCTGGAGATACCACAATCAGACTCGCAGATTGGGAATTTTCTATTGCCATATATCCCCTGAAACAATGTTGTTTTATATATGTACAGATTTATATTATCTTAAAAAAAAAAAACCTCTTTACGAGGTAAAATTCTAGTGACGAAAACATTTCCATGCCCCAAACTTTATTATCCAATTTTGTGACGAACGATATCAAATTGAATATATAACTTATTCTTAAAAAAAAAGTTTCGCATTTTGCCAGTATCAAGCCTAAGTACTAGAGCTGGATCGACCACTTACGATAGTATCGATATATCGAATTTTTAACTTATTTTTAGACTATCGATGTTTCGACTTCGACGGTTGACCGCATATTTTGATTAATGTTTTTGGGGCAAGAGCAAAATTAATTGTTGTTGGCGGCTGAAAGTTGTCAAATGATGAACAAGTTCTTAAAATATTTGTTTCGTTTTCTATTTGTACTGTGAATTATCAGAATTAAATTTTTTGATATTGTCTTGAAAGACTGAACGACTTTGAAATTATCACTTTTCTTATTTGAATAAATATATGTTGGTGAAAAACGATACTATCAATAATATCGAATTTTTGTATAGAAAACCTCGAAAATATCGAATATCTCCAACATCGATGTTTTCCCAGCTCTAGTCAAGCGTCTGTATTCCAGCACGTCTCTTTCGATTTTATTTTTCATATCTATCGATAAACTTATATAACTATTGTTTAACATTAACATTATTACTTAACATAACATATCGATTGTTTTTCATTTATTTAACTTATAGCCTTTTCACACTGAGCACATCTACGGGGAACGCACGGGAATGATGGTAGATGTGAACACCGATTCAAAATGCCAACATTTAACATCTTACATCAATTTGACCGTTCATGTCAAAACTGTCTTAACAAAATTGTGAAATTTTACTTTTCTGATAAAAATTAATTTTGATGAGGAATTGACCAGGAACTTGAAAAGAAGCAGTTGGAGATGGTGGAATGGATGGGGAAATTTTGGCACGGCCACACGAGCATAGGAACATCACAAATTTTGATGGCAGATGTTAGATATTGCTCAGTGTGAATTGGGTTGTACACAATATAATGAATATTATTACAATAAATACACATGCATGTTCTTGATCAGCACCCTTCAGAACTGAAATTCCTTTGACTTGATGTTGTTGTTAAAGCATAGTACTGACAATTAAAAAAAAGGCCTCGTAGAAACCTGAACTCCATATAAAAAAAACACTGGCGTAATGTGAAGAAGAAGAACTTGACATTTAGCTACGCTAGAAGATCCTGGGACTCGATAAAAACGGGGTTGCCAGATAAGCAACTGGCGTTGTCCAGCACTGTTTGACAGGCCTTGAAGAACATCGAACTGTTTAGAGTTTTACTAGGTATATAGCAGAGAAATGTCCGGCACACAAGTGAAAACGAAGAAGAATGTATGAATTTGGTCAATAACGACGAAAATATTAGTTGATTATAAGCAAGAACCTAAACTGAAATCGATTTTGTGGACATAAATTGAATAATTTTGTTTTATTTGTATTAATACAAATGGAGAATCTACATTAGAAAATGGATGCACCCAATACTTGCGTGCCATAGCATATTTCTCTTATATTAACATTAATTTACATTTTTTATTGCATATTCTCTCCTCTTTTTACCAAAATCAGCTTTGCATGTTTAAATTCAAAACAAACTACAGTCGAGATTTAGAGTTACCACTCAACTTTTTATTATTTGTTCGTGTTGCATTGGCAACACTGTCTTTCTGCTCGTAGACAGAAAAATATTGAGCATTTTACGCCGCTAAAAATTGTTTAAGTTTGAGTACTAAGCTTTATTGATGACGTTTTGTTGTTATTTTTCTAATATTTCTGCCAGCATCAACCGTCCGCTGCTCGGGCTACGCAGGCTGATTACTTTTTGTCTGTTTCTGTTCCTTTCTCTGCTGCTAAACCGACGCAGGCAGAGACTTTTTCTGTTCGTTTCTTTTTATTTCTTTCCCTCTCTAGCGTACATGTTTTCGTCCGACGTAACCGTCGACAAAAATTGTACGACGCATGAAGAGGCTGTTTCTGTTCGTTTTTTATTGTTTCCGTCTCTGTCGACCGTACGTCGGGTGACCGCTGCCGCCAGCAACGGCAAAAAATTTGTGCAACAAAACGCAGCAAGGGCACGTGTCAAAGAAAAACAAAAAAGGAAAAATGTGACATTGTCAGTATAACTTCTACGCTGTCGGCTGCCGCTGCTTCTAAAACAAATCGTAAGTATTTTATAATTAAATTACTTATTTTTAAATAAGAAAACTAACGCATTAATTATACCCGTGAAAATGGTCAAAAAGGGTATAATGGTTTTGTGGAATGTATGTAACAGGCAGAAGGAAGCATCTTCGACCCTATAAGGTATATAAATTCTTGATCAGTATCAATAGCCGAGTCGATTGAGCTATGTCCGTCTGTCTGCCCGTGTGCTTAAGCCAAAGGATCTCAGAGACTATAAGAGCTAGAAACTTCAAATTTGGTATGTAGGTTGCTGGATAGCGGGCGCAGATCAAGTTTGTTTTAAATTTTAGATGCCACGCCTCTTTCAACTGCCAATCGCAAAAAACGATTATCAGACTCGATCTTTAATAAAACACTTCTTAATTAAACAGGAAGATAAGAAGTAAGCCAATTTAATGACCCTGAAAGTTTCAAAGCGATTGACTATTAAGAGAAGATATTTCAAATTTGCTTTTAATTCACATAAATCAAAATCATAGACATAGGCAAGTGCGAGCGAGATAGCATATGCACATTTGTTTGTGCAAAAACATAACAGTGAGCACGTGTACGAAGAGTGCGAACGCAAATACGAGCGGTAGTCAAAATTATCGATATTTGGCTACAATTTCTATCCTATTTTAATATATTAACATGGTTTAAGTTAATACATATTTACGATTGTGTTAAAATATATGTATGTAGATATTAGTATGCATTGCAAAAAGCGATATGTATAAATGCCACTTTATAATTTTGCACCTTGACACCTCGACGACAGATCCTTTTACAACACTGAAATCTCTGAATTTATAATAATTATTATGTTTAATAATAAGCTAGTAAGCTTGCACATATGTTCAATAGGTTTTCATTTATTATCATTGTATTTATATGCTTAACAAATTCTGCAAAAAGAATCACAAATATTAAAGCATAGTATTTAAATTTAAATTGCGCGCGCAATGCAGCAGTCTTTAACAGCTGATTTCGATGATTAAGAAGAGTGGGAGAGATTATTTGGTGTTGCCGGACTTCAGCAAGCTGAGCAAATTTTAGACAATGGCTACTCTTGACATGAGCAACATCGATTTCAGCGATTACGATTACGATTACGATTTACGATTTACTATTTTAATTAAATTAAATACAATTTATTCAATCGGACCACAAAATCATATTGCTGTCATAAGAACGATCAGTCGAAAATAAACTTTTTTGTCGTTTGAAAGATCTCGACCAAACTAATAGGATATGCACTTGAAATGGTCCTATATATCCTGATAAAATTTGGTTGAAATCGGACCACTATATCATATAGCTGCCATAGGAACGATCAGTCCAAAATCAAGTTTTAGTATGATAAACTTTTTTGTTGTTTGAGGTATCTCAACCAAACAAACAGAATACGCATTTGGGATGGTATTCTACATCCTGAACAAGTTTGGTTGAAATCTGATATCAAATAGCTGCCATAGGAACGAATTTTAAGATAAAGTACAAAGTTATTGTTGTTTTTAGAGATAAGTCAACCAAACTCACAGATTGAGAATTTGTAATTTGGTTTAAATCGGTTCACTAGATCACATAGATGTAATACGAACAATTAGCCAAAAAGTTAATGCCGCATCATCACACCTTCGGCATGCCTAACGTAGCCCACATACGTATGACCTATCGGAGAGCCAGGGCACAGGGTATTATACAGTCGAGCACACTCGACTGTAGCCATCGCCCCCTTGTTTTTTATTTAGAATATGAATTGAATATGGAATAATGCAAGGAGCTTCGTCTGGATTTTATTCTGAAGGAAGTGGTCGATGACATATGTATAATGGGAGCTACATATGTACATACATATGTATGTATATCTGTCTTCATTAAGCAGGTACACAAGCTTCACAAAACAAAACAAAAAAAATAAATAATGTATGAAATTGTATAATAAAAACATATTAAAAATATAAATTGAATCGAAAAGATAATGGTGGATAATAAAGGGGAAATTTATACGAAGGGGGAGGGGGGGGGGGTGGATTTTAGAAATCGATAGGGAATCCTTGAGGAATTTTCGGTGAAATTCCATATGGATTCCCTAACGGAAATGTCAAAAAAAACGTTAGGAAACCCTTGGGGAATTTTCGGCAGAATTACCTAGTGATTCCCTACCAAGGTAACGCTAGGGAAACCCTAAGGAAGCTTCCCTTTTCCTCGATGCTATGAACTCACAATGTTAAAATCCCTAGGGACTTTCAAACAAACTCCCTACAGCTAGGGAACAGGACTAGGAAACAATCCCTAGTGATTCCCTATACATTTCCTAGGGGTTGGAACTAAAGGGCATCAACAGCCGAGTTCTTTATATGTATGTATTTACGTGTGTTAGGATACCTAGGGGACTAGACCAGGGTAGCTCGTAGTCGAGCCCTTTCGACGAAAGCTTTTTTATTACAATTTATGTAAGCTAGGGTATAAACTACAATTCTGTACTCTACAATTTCGGAGGGTTGAAACATTGATTTTAAAAACAAAAGGTATATGAGAATAATGAGTGATTTTATTTAAGACAAGATAAATAAATATTATTATATTTATTTCTTTTAAGTATGTGGTCCACCAGCGGTTTCTCTTAATGCAAAGGTACGCACAGTAAATGGTACAACTGGTATTTCGGAGGCTCATTACACATGTGATCCCGGTTATGAGCTATTTGGCTCGGCTAGAATAAAGTGTGATTCACGCACCGGCTGGGAAAGGGAACTGCCATTCTGTGGCGTTAATGTAGCCTACCGTAAGCCGGTTAATCAAAGCTCCTATACTCGCAGTGGTCCTGCTAGTTATGCAAATGATGGGAAGCCTGGTAATAAGGTAACAAACAAAATTTTAACCATAAAAAGTTTATAAAATTAAATGAATTATTATTACAGAATCCGGATGGTCAAGAGTGTTCGGAAACACAAAAGGAGCCATCACCCTGGTGGCGTGTAGACCTTTTGACACCACAGGCGGTTCATGTGGTCCGCATTACCACACGCGGCTGTTGCGGACATCAGCCACTACAGGATCTAGAGATCCGTGTGGGCAACAGTAGTGCAGATCTGCAACGTAATCCGCTTTGCGCGTGGTACCCAGGTACACTAGACGATGGCGTTGTGAAGACCTTCATCTGTGCCAGGCCGTTGGTTGGTCAGTACGTGGCCATACAATTGGTTGGTGTTGAGGGCAGCCTAAGCCTCTGTGAAGTGGAGACATTTACCAATGATGAATTTTCCGTTGATCGCTGCCTCAGCCCCAAAATAGGTGTTGATACCGTGGTGACGACATTTTCCAAGACATGTTACGACTTCCATATTACGAAAGGTGAAAGCTTCGAAAAAGCTCAAGCCATTTGTAAGAAAACAGGTAAATGGCTACATAGAAAGCAATTAACCAAGAAACACACACTAAAAATATCTTTTTGTCGCAGGTGGTGACTTAGTGCATGAGTTTCGAGGCGCTACAAACCAATATATACTGTCTGAATTAGAAAGCCGGAAATCAGAATTAAAGCCGCAATTAGTTTGGATTGGCGCACTAAAAGAGCCGGGACTTACATCTCGCACTTGGAAGTGGGTGAATGGTATGATTCTCAATTTAAAACGAGCTGGTTTGTTCTATTAAACCAAATCGTAGGTGACACAGAGTATTGACAGATTTCTAAAATGTATTTCTTATTTTTGTCATTGTTTTAAAAACTAGTGACGAAAACATTTCCATGCCCCAAAATTTCCGATATCCAATTTTGTGACGCATGATATTAAATTTAACATATAATTTATTCTTAAATAGAAATTTGACACTTTGTGCTAAATGGTAATAATTTTTTATAAATAATAAAAATAATTTTTTTGCGCAGTGTTATTTGTACAATTTAATATCGCTCGTCAAATTTGATATCAGTAATTTCGGGTCATAGAAATGATTTCGTCACTGGAATTTTACCGCATAAAGCGGTTTGTGCACTCTGTTATCATTGAAAATGGGCATAATGGTTTTAAGAAATTTACGTAACAGGTAGAAGGAGGCTTGACAGACTCCATAAATTAGAGACTTCAAATTTGCTATGTAGGTTCCTAGATACCGGAAGAAGATTAAGTTTTTTTTTTACTTTGAGCAGATATATTAAGTTTGATAAAAGTATGGAACGGGCAGAAGGGGGCCTGGCAGACCCCATAAGGTATATATATTCTTGATCAGCATCAACAGCCGAGTCGATATACCCTTGTCCGTCTGTTCGTGTAAACGAAAAGATCTCAGATATGGTAAGAGACCACAAAATTTGGAATATATACAGACTCCCTGTAATGTCAGGCAATATCAGTTTATATTAATATTTTGCCACGCCCATTGTGGGGGCGTAATACAAAAAAGCAGATGTAGGATCATGCCCAGAAACTAATCACAGACTTTCAAAATTGGTCCATAATTAGTCAAGATATTAACAATTTTGTGCACAGTATTGGCAGAAAGGAAATATAATTAAAATGATAAATTAATTCATTTTATATTAACTCTGACAGAATTAGCCAGCATCTGTATAATCTTTGGAATAGTCGAAGTGATAGGTCGGAGGATAGCAAAACATGAGACAAGTCCGGGCGGTGGATAAAGAATTTTATGTTTTTTGTTTGTTTGAATTGTCTGCCTGAATTAGTGATGTAAAATAACATCGATGCATCGAGCATCGATGTTTTTTTGGCAATATTTCTCGATGTTTTTGTTGATACCGATATGTCGCGATGCATCGATGTTTCGGAAAACATCGCTTGTTTAATTTCTCAATAAATTACGTATTTGTCGTTAGTTGCCGCACTTTCAATACGTTTTTTCGCCACACTGACAGTGGGTTTATAGTAATTTGAGCGGTGTTTGCAATTCCAAAGTAAGTAAATTTATTAAAATTGGTTAGAGATACTATATGAAAGCATAAGATTTTATGAAGAAAAGCTACGATATTTTTGTTTTTAAAAATGTGGAAAGGTTTTAGAACAATCGATGCATCGAAGTTTCGACCCGATGTAAAAAGCCAACATCGATTTTTCATTTAGAAAGCATCGACATCGATGTTTACACACAAATTTACATCACTAGCCTGAATGCATGTATAACACATTTGTCAGTAACAGTTCAACCGATTCATTGGTTCGATGGTGAAGATAACGAGCCCGTGCTCTAGAGGTTTTTGGAAGGGCATCAAGTATTCGGCGCGCCTAGGCTCAGGGTATAGTACTGTCGATTGCACTCGACTGTTCCGCTTGTTATTAGGTAAGAAGAATCGGGACCTTATTGCGCACTGTGCCGAACGACAAACTTTTTTTTATTAAGAACAGGGTTATATATCAAAATTAATAAACTAAAACATAAACATAAACTAGCAATTTTTTTGAAAAAGTCGTAGAACAAAAGTTTCTAGATTTACGATCGGGATAAGTTCACATTCAAAGATTTAAGCTATATCAACGATTTGATACTAGCAGACAAACAAACCAACTGGCTTTTTCTCTCATTTTGGGAAGGCCATTACAAATTTAATTATCTTTTTAACCACTGGAGGTGTCACTCGATGCGTATTTTTGATAAGAATAGCAAGGAATTATAACATTTTGGAAAAAGAATAGTTAGAAGAAGAATAAGAAAAGCAAAAAATTAAAACATTTTACCAAAAAAGCCCAATGGCCCCATTTGTTGCAATCTTTTAAATTTTGCCCCTTCCACTTACACCTGTTTATCTCACGAGCCAGGTGAGTTTCCAAAAGTCTTAGAATGCACTTTTGTTACTTTAAACTATACATTTCGATCGGTATATAACTTGACCTGGTCGGACTGTCATAGTCAGTCAAATTTTCCATTCTTGCTGAATTTATTGCTAGTCGTCTTTCGCATCCTCTATGATGCTTTCGTCACTAGCGCGGACTGCCGTCCGCAATGATAACTATTAAAATATATAAAATTTGTTCACTTCTACATAAATATGTAAGTATTCGCGGTTTATTTCCATAATGTAATGGTCAGTGCTCTGGCTTAAGCAAATTTTGGGCTTGCTTGGTTTAAAATAACAAGTGTTGTTTACTTATTAGATCCTAATAACATATGTTATTAAAAATTCACATGTTTTATCTTTTCTAGGCCAACTTGTTTTGAAGCCAGCCTGGGGAAAGGATCAGCCAAATAATTACAATGGAGAGCAGAACTGTGCTGTCTTCGATGGTGGTCGAAATTGGCTATGGAATGATGTAGGATGCAATCTAGATTATCTTCATTTCATATGCCAACACTGTACGTTCTGATTGTTCTTTAGATGATAACTATGCATACATATATGTATAACTATACTTTATACTATACTTTATATAGCGCCTTTGTCCTGCGGCTCGCCAGATGCGCAGCCAAACACAACTGTGTTGGGTAAGAAATTTACATTGGGCGAGAAAATACAATACGAATGTCCAAAGGGGCATTCGCTGATAGGCTACGCAGAGCGGAAATGCGAAAACGATGGTACATGGAGCGGAACAGCGCCCAGCTGCAAATGTGAGTATCAGTTAACGAAAATGAACAAAGGGGCTCCGCCCCTACTTTCTCGCTCCCTTACTCACGGCTCGCTTCGCTCGCGAGAAGGTGCGGTGTGTGCTCGACTGTAGGATGCCCTGTGCCCTGGCACTCCGATAGCCTCCAACATATTTGCACGCCGTTAGGCCCGCCGATCTAAATATCTAGTGAACCGATTTTAACCAAATTTTCAATCTGTGAGTTTGGTTGAGATTTTTCTAAAATTAATAACAAATATCATACTAAATCTTAATTTTACACCAAATTTGGTCAGGATGTGAGATACCATTCCAGATGTATAGTCTATCAGTTTGATCGAGATATCTGAAACAACAAAATAGTTTTTCAAACTAAAACTTGATTTTCAACTGATCGTTCCTATGGCAGGTATATTTAAAAAAAAATTTTGATCAGCGTTCGGTATCCAGGAACCTACATACCAAGTTTGAAGTCTCTATCTCTGAGACCGACGCGTTCAACCATATGAGCAGAAGGGCGGACATGGCACAATCGACTCGGCTGTTGATACTAATCAAGAATATATAGACTATGGGGTCTGCCACGCCTCTGCCTGTTACATAGATTTCACAAAACCATTATGCCCTTTAGTGCCCATTTAAAATATAAGAAGTGTTGCTTCCAGTTCACCTTTCAATTCTGCGAGCGAAGCTATCAGCTGTCGGAGCCTCCTAGTTAGATTTTATAAGGTTGGGGAAAAAGTAGTTCATTACTTTGCAGCGTGTTAACTTTGCATGCTTTAGCTTGTAAACAATTGGTCACACTGATTTACACTTGGGCTTTTCGGAAATGTGCGATCCCTCTTTTAATCACACTGGCTTAGGCCCGGGCCCGCACGATAAAAAGCCCGTTTTCGATTTTCATGCACGAAGCCCGGGGATTTTTTTAAGAGGCCCGCGGGATACGAAGCCCGCACAGGTCCGTGCCCATCTCTAGTCCCAATACCGTAGACCGGTAGACCGGTCAGCAGCCGTAGCATCACCCAAGAGCTTAAAATTAAAATTAAAACGAACTTTGAAAATAGGCTATAAAAATGGATTTCTTTTTCCCCAACCTAATATATACTTTTTGACATACTCTCTACTAAACTCTTTTGGAATTCGATGCCATTCCACTTGTACACAGCAGCAAAGGTCGCCCAAAGAGCGCCACCATGTAAAGCATCCCAAAACCTTTATATTTTCGCCACCATGTTTTACAGCTGCCTCGTATCTAAGGGCATGTGCGCAGGATATCTCCAGCATTCTTACTTGATGTATTCAGTTTAATGATAGATTTTGATTAAATATTTACAGACGTTGACTGCGGAAACTTGCCCGAACTTAAGTTCGGATCTATTCACTTGTCAGAGGAACGTACTAGCTATGGCGTTGTGGCCACTTATAGCTGTCATGAGAATTACACGCTAATTGGCAACGAAAACCGAACATGCATGCAAGATGGCTGGAGTGGAAAGGAGCCAGAGTGTTTGGTGGATTGGTGTCCAGATCCTCAGCGCATTCCCGGTGGTAATGTGCGTTTTACTGATAAACGAGCTGGTTCCACAGCTATATATATGTGTGAACCTGGCTATATACTTGTAGGCGAAGCGGTAAGTAGTCAGAATCTATAAATATAAAACTCTGTGCTGACTGACTGACTGACGTATCAGCGTCTAGACCAAACGGTTAAACCTAGAAAGCTGAAATTTTCACGCAACCTAGCTAAGATAATATTATCGTGCAAAAAATAGGCGTTTTGCGAAATTTTACAAAGTTCAGGGAGTTGCTTAGTATGATAAACTTTTGGTTAATTAAGATATCTCAACCATACTCACAGATTGTAATAAAGTCGTTATTTTGACTAGAAAAATATTGAACTCCTGCATATACATATTAAAAAAAGGGACAACAAAACACGGTTGTTGACATATTTTTTTTGGTTTAGCATTTTTTTCAAGCATGTTTTTTGAGATCCTTAAGTTTTTTTTTCTTAAATAAAACAAATGGATTTAAAAATGTTTTGGTTTTAAACACTATTCTCTATATGGGTTAACCAAACTCACAGATTGTATATTTGAGGCTGTCTGTTATAGCCTGACAAAATTTGGTCACAATCGGATGACTTTATCATATATCTGCCAAAGGAACAATCGGATGCAAATTAACCTTTGGTATGAAAAACTTTGTTGTTTTACGAGATATCTCAACTAAACTCACAAATTAGCTATCCTTGCCAAATCTAGACTCTTCATGCAAATTTAATTTCCCGTCAAATCTGGCTTTTTCCCGCTAAATGTGACTTTTTTCTCACAAAATCTGACTTTTGGCCAAAGTCCAACTGCAGGGACAAATTTAGAACTTAGGACAGCGGAAACTTAATTTTTCCAATTTTTACCGGACAATTGAAGACCAGACAGTGCACTTAACGGATCGTCCTCATTGAAGACTTAACAAAAAAAACTGGCAAATCCAAAAGAAGACTGATTTTCATATTGCGTCAAATATTGAAAGAGACCGAGCAATATAGATTAGAAAAAACGGAAAATTTCCTGGTGTCCCGATTACACAATATTTAAAAAAAAAAAAAAATTCGGGTTTTCCGACTTAACAAATATCGAATAATCGAGATTATAGTGTTTTATGTTTTAGTGTTTGCTAAAGTTGTGTATTAAAGAAAAGTTTGAATAGTGTTCCTCCATTTCACTTTTCAATTCTGCGAGTGAAGCGAGCCAGGGGTTGGCGAGCGAAGCGATCGGGGGCGGTGCCCCCTAGTATTTATAAAATACACTGCCCAACAACTGATTAGCACGAGAATAAATGATAGAAATGATATGAGCTTTATTAATAACATTTTAAATTAATTTAATTTTTGCGACATCTGATTAGCACAGTCAGTTGAAATCGTCAAATAACAAAAGAAAATTAATTCGTTAAACATTTAAATTACTTTTTAATATTAGTTTCAATATTTTCGAGCTTATTTGTAAATGAATTAAAAATGTGTTGAGCCTCCACGGTTAAGAATAATTTCGTACATCCGCTTGGGTAATGAGTCATATAATTTTATGTTATTGAGTGTTATAGGCTCTCAGGAGCTTTTTATTCCTTCAATGAGTTCAGCTTCTGTCGAATATTGCCTGCCGGACTCGTACACCTTGCGTGCTAGCCATCCCCAATCATTTTCTATAATATTCAGGTCCGGCGAGTATGGCGACTAAGTAAGCAATGCCTCGTTTTGAAACTCAATCCAGGATTTTACGATCCTGGCCGTGTGAATAGATGCGTTATCCTGCTGAAACTTCTATTCCAAGGATCCAAAAATACCCTTGATTGCAGAGAAAGCCTCTTTCAGTACACCATTGTACGCAATGACATCATACGACTAGTTAGAAATTGCAGTTCTATGGTGGCAAAGTAGGTAATAGTTCCCCACACCATGACACCACCGGCTGTGCAATTGATCTACAGTATGATCTTCCTTTCTGAGATCATTAAAGTAGTAAGCATA
The DNA here is from genome assembly GCA_035043635.1 of Drosophila rellima. NCBI lineage: Eukaryota > Metazoa > Arthropoda > Insecta > Diptera > Drosophilidae > Drosophila > Drosophila rellima. The sequence goes on from JAWNMV010000570.1 coordinate 69,218, forward strand.
GCCATCAGGACACTCCAAATTGTTTCATCCGAAAAGACTACACGCTCCCACTCCTTGGTCCAGGTCATATTTGATCGACAGAAATCAAGCTGTTGCTTCTTTCAAAGTTGGTTTAGAGGTGTTTTTTTTTTAATTTTAGACGTTTTATATGTTCAGCATGTGATATAACTCTTTATACAGTCCGAACACACGCTTTAACACCTCTTTTTTTTAAATTTTTATTTTGGCGGCTGAGTCGAGAGAATTAGATGCGTGCCTTAAAATAATCAGCTTGCATTTAATATTTTTTGATATTAGAAGAATCGAATGACCACAAGTGCTCCGAAGATTCTTCTTCCTCCAAATCCCTGCAGCTTCTGCAGAAATCGTTGTACGGAGAGTTGAGTCTTAGGCGTGAATGCCTACTAGCTAATGGCCGGTCAGGGAGCGTACGACGAGAGAGCAGTCGCTTCTGGTGAGGTTACACAGAGCTGAGGACAGAGCCTTGTCTATATGAGGCCAAGTTAGTCGGGCCACACGGCCGACCGGAGTGGTTTTCCATCGTGTGGTACTTATCCTATCTGATTGGGTGCGGAGCAGGAGCTTACAGGTCGCTAGAGGCATACTTGTATCCTCTTTATCCGGAAGGAGGATTTCAGTTGTGCCCCTTGCGGAGCAGGAGCTTACAGGTCGCTAGAGGCATACTTGTATCCTCTTTATCCGGAAGGAGGATTTCAGTTGTGCGCCTTCTAGCCAACTCGTCTGCTATGCAGTTGCCTGAGATATCCTGACGACCAGGTACCCATATTAGGCAGATGTCGCAATGTTCTGCCATCTCGTGTAGAGATTTGCGACATTTCGAAACCTTAATAGATTTTGCAGCAGTCGCTGCTATGGACTTAATAGCCGCTTGACTGTCGCTATATATGTTTATTGGCCAGAAATGGCATTAGATTTCTTAAGAATAGTAAGGGCTCCGTTAATTGCTAAAATTTCGGCTTGGAAAACACTTCAGTGATCAGCAAGTCTGAAAGAGTGATTGATTCCTCCTGCCTGGCGGTTTAGTTTAGAACCATCAGTGTAGAAGGATAGAGCGCCAGGTTTGCCCGGAGGTACGAAAATCCACTCCTCTCTGCGAGGATTGAGCGATTGGAACGGGGTAATCATATGCTCGGTTGGCATACAGTAGTCCGTTTTAGGTCGAATATCCTTATTGTACACAAGGATTGAGTAGTGACCTGATAGATGATCACTCCAATAGTTGGTGTCTCTGAGGCGGATAGCTGTCAGGGTGGAGAATTCTACTCTGATTTGTTGGATTGGTGGTATATTAAGAATGGCGTCAAGTGTCTCACTTGGTGTCGAGTTCATGGCACCCGTGATGCACACTTCTGCCATTCTCTGAATTTTGTTTAGTTGTTTTGAGGTGGATGTCCTAGATAGGGCAGGCCACCAAACTAAGATCCCGTATATCAGGGGTCTAACTATAGCTATGTAAAGCCAGCGGACAATATACGGAGACATACCCCAATTAATACCTATTGCCGGGGGGGCGGCCCAGGCTCCTTCTCCAGCAACTCGAAGCAACGGGTGGCCAGCGCCGACTCCACCCACTTCCACTGGCTTCTGGGGATTCTCCCGTCCGGATTTCCTCGGTTAAGGACTCCAATGAGAATCCTCTCCTTGGCAATCTGGGCGAAAGATCTTCCCTGCTGTACCCTTGTTTTTTTGGTATTAGGGACGGGTGCCTCTTGGGAGCGCTGCCTCTTCGCTTGTGCCCTCGCTCTGGGTGCTTGGGTTTGCTCGATCGTTTGGTATGGTGGTCATCTCCGATTTCGCGATTTTGCTTTGGCCAGGCTTTAAAACCGCTGCCGCCGCTGAGGAGGAGGAATCCGAGATTCATGTTTTAGTCCCACGAGTGGCGAAGAAGGGGTGGTCAGCCTGCAGAGAGATCCGCATTGTGCAGGTAAGGCTAGTTAGTCAGGAAGGCGCTAGGTATTCGGACACTCCGTTTAAGGCTGACCTATTTTTGGTGAGGGCCGCCAGCCAGGTTGACTATCGGCACAGGTCGCTTAACACCTTAGTCCGGCCCTCTTTACCTCAGACCATGACAGGAGCCTCCGTGCATATAGTAAGGCTACTGAAGAGTCATATTATATGTCGGGTGACCGAGGTCTTGACTAACACCAGTTCTGAGAGAACCATTGGAGTGTTATTTCAAGTCGGCACCCTCGTGGAGGGTTCTGTCGAGGGATTTTGGCCGACCTTGGTCACATTAAATAAATAATAAACAAGCCAAAAACCACAATTTTCACGCAGAAATTGACCCTAAAGCGAAAATATGCTAATCGGCTGTCGCATAAAAATGCATACATTTTTGTCTCACTTCATAGAAAATAGCAAAACAAAATAACGGTACACTTCCAGAACTCAAAGTTATTTTTAGAATGGCTAAAAATTATGAAGAATAAGAGGAAAAAATCATGAGCATGAAACATATTTAGAGTTTTGAGTTATTTGCCTTTAAACTAATAGGTTAAAGTGTGTGCTAATCGTCGGGCAGTGTATATATAATGTATAAACATACATATGACCATAGTTTTCATGAAAAAATGCATTTTTAGATAATTTCATGTGGATTAGGTGGTGAGTGGTCTAGCAAAACACCGTCTTGCAGATTCGTCGACTGTGGCGCACCCGTTCGACCTGATCGGGGTATATCCATTCTTTTGAACGGCAGTACAACGGTCGATTCTCTGGTTAAGTATGAATGCGACGAAGATTACTGGCTTGACGGGCCTTCGGAGTTGCATTGTACTAGAGATGGAAAGTGGTCAGGCGATGCTCCCATCTGCGAACTGGTAACGTGTGAGACCCCTCAAGTACCAGCCGGCTCCTTTGTTATTGGCTACGACTATAATGTGCACTCAAAAATAAAATACAACTGTGACCCTGGCCACATAATGCACGGATCACCAGTCCTTGAATGTTTGGACACTGGTGAGTGGAACTCCGATGCACCCATCTGTGAATGTGAGTCTATACTGTGATTTACAGCAATGGAATACTAGCTTACACTTACAGATATCGACTGTGGTCCCATATTGTCTATACCATATGGCAGCATCAAATACGTGTCCAACACAACATACATGGGCTCGGAGGTAATCTTTAGCTGTTCACAATCACATAAACTGAGCGGAGTGGTCAAACGCAAATGTCTGGAATCGGGTACCTGGAGTGATGCTTTACCCAAATGTGAAGGTATATGACTATGACTAAGCTTAAATCTTATAATATGCAACAGGCAATCAAATCGGAAAGAATATCGGCATCGGATTCCAGTATATTCGCATTTTAGTTTCCGTTAACCGATTAGATAAACATTTTTTTGTACCGAATGGTTTTCTGTTTGTTTAGGTTCACAAAAAAACATTTTGTTAGAAAAATGTTAAACATTTTTTGTTTCTTTTTTAAAATTACTAACCAGAAAAAAAAAATGTTGTGTTTTTTTAAATTAATTTTAAAATTTTCTTCAAAATATGGACAATGAATCGTTTAAGATATCTCAGCCAGTCTGACAGAAAATAGGATGGTCCTTTACATTCTGACCAAATTTGGTTCACATCAGACCACTTATCGAACGATCAGTCGAAAAACAAGTTTTTGTAAGAAAAACTTTTTTGTTGGATGAGTTATCTCAATCAATCTTACACAATATGAATCTGGGATGGTCCTATATATGACCAAATTTGGTTCAAATCGGAGGAATATATCATATAGCTGCCATAGGAATTAGGTCGAATTATACAATTTTGATGTTATGCACGTATCCGAATAAGATTTGTGCCTACCTATGGCAACCATAAGTCAATATTGTTCTATGATTGAATGGTTGACTATTTGTACGTCAACATAATTACTATTTTAGGTGCGTATCTGCTAATTTAAATGAGTAGTTTATTTGTGCATCCTGTATCTGAACCTGAATATTGGGAGCCGACTTTGGCAGAGGCTGTTAGGTAAGCAATCGAATTAAAATGTAATTTTCTAACTATTAGATCAAACTTATTGTCCGTCAAAACATTAGAGAGTGGATGATATAAATCATTTATCTTAAACAAACATAACATAGCAAGAGGTTCCCACGGATATATTCCTTGATTCGCGCAATACAATTTTGAAAGCATAATTTTTTTCCATTTAAAAATCGGGGCATGTAGGGACAACTGGTACTGGTACATATTTTGAAACTATGGCAGAATTAATAATCATTTTTTTTATTTTCAACCAAAGTTTAAAAATAGAGAAAAAATGAATAGTTGGCAAACCCAAAGTAAACAGATTTTTTTTTGTATTATACATTTAATAAGTATATCAATCTATTGAAACAAAAAAATTTACGATTCGCTACCTAGATTTCGTGGTACTGCCTAAAAATTGTGTGATTTCTGAAACACTGAAAATCTGTAAATTTTAAGGGCTATATCTTCTAAAAAAAAATATGATTTTATTAAGGGTAAAATATTTGTAATCGTTAAACAATTCCCTATAAAAAAGGTTTGTTCAAAATTTGGTTGACGCACATGCAATTTTTTATTTTTGAACATTAACTTAGCATTATACACGAATCGGTTACTTAATGGTTATTTTGGTTTTTGTATTATGAAGATATTATTTTGGTTTCTGTATAATGAATTTGTTTTGTTTTGGTTAAGAGTTCAGTTGCGGTTATCAATTTAAATCGGTTAAAACCTGTTTCCGATTTCGGTTTACTTCCTTGATTTTATTTATTAATGTATATAATTATTTACTTGATTATTAGAAATTCGCTGCCACGAGCCATTGTTGCCAACGCATAGCCTTTTGTCAGTCACAGGAAATGATCGCATGTATGGGCGTACTCTTATACGCACAGCAGAATCCATACAGAATCCGGCCCAAACGTACAAGTAGGTTGGCTAGAGACCTAAGAAAACACTTAATCATGTAGATATACACAAGTTTCTATTATTTTGTCATTATGTGAGCCCAAAGGCTCAAGATCATCGGCAAAAAAGTTGACAGATTTATGTATTGTGGTATAAATTTGTATGTATGTATATATTAACATTACTGCTAAGCTTGCTGCAATCGGGCTTCCACACTTTTTGCTAGCGTGAAAACAGAGTTAGTGGGTTATGAAATGTGAACTTTAACATTTTAGAATTGGAGCACTGGCGAAATATCGTTGCGAACGTGGTTACAAAATGATTGGCGAGGCATTGGCCACCTGCACTGACAATGGCCAGTGGAGCGGCAGTATACCTGAGTGTGTATGTAAGTATACAAGTTACTAAAAATATAGTTTGTCATTCGGCCCGTTGCGGGAAAAGGTGCCGCTTCTCTTTACCTGAGAATATTTTTTCCGCAGTGTCGAATTCTAAACTTTGTTTTTTCAAAGAATGTAACTGCGGACGGCAGTCCACTCTAGTGACGAAAGCATCACGAAGGGTTCGAAAGGCGACTAGCAATATATACAGGAAGAATTGAAAGTTGCTATGACTGTCCAATAAGGTCGAGCTATTTACCGATCGAAAGGTATAGTTTTAACTAACTTGGTTTGTGAGATAAGCAGGTGTAAGTGGGAGGGTTGAAATTTAGATGACATTTTTCGTCACATTTTGACGATTTAAGGAAAAACGTCGCTAAAAATTTTTTTTTAGTTTTCAATATGTTCTTGTATGTAAAATTTCGCGTTGTGTGTCATATAACATAACTTTTTTCCAGCGGGCTTGGTAGGTATCACCTGTTAACTGAATATGTACATTTTACTTAGAATTGATAGAAGACAGCAGCAACATAGTGTCTTAGCAGCCATATCAAAGTGGCATTAAAAGCATTAAATTGTTGCCATATTCCTAAAACTGATGTTAATTTAAATGTTAATTGGTTTGGGGTATGCATATTGATAACCTTCTAAGGGAGTAGCATTTGCCAGAAGCGTTTGCAATTTTGTTGCGTTGCAGAAATAGCCAGTGCTGCCGGACAGTTTGTTTTTATATTGTAAGAATGCGGTATATAATTTATTCACCGTAGTATCCAAACGATACAAGCTACAGATATGTTCTATATATCATTAAAAAGGTATTTTGAAGATCATTTAGGCATACCTTTAATATTTTTTCTGAATGTACACCTCAAATCACTTTAAGATATTTTAAATGTTATAGTCAATTGAATTTCGCGTTTTTTGGCTTATAACACATATCTGTGAAAATTCGTTTTGGCAAGATATTACCTGTTAACTATATATACCTTTACACTGCTTGCTTAGTACATGCATGTTCACTGCAGAAATTACCTCTGCCATAATTAAAAAGACAATTTAAAAGATATCTCAACCAATCTAACAGAATATGCATATACGACGGTCATATACATTCGGACCAACTTTGGTTGAAATCGGCCAGCTATAGCATATAGCTGACATAGGAACAATTAGACGCAAATCGAGCTTTAATATGAAAAACTTTGTTGTTTGAGATATCTCAACCAAACTGACAGAATATGCATATAAGATGGTCCTTTACATCCTGACCAAATTTGAAATCGAACTACTATATAATATAGCTGCCATAGGAACAATCAGTCGAAAATCAAGCTTTACTATGAAAAACTATTTTGTTTATTGAGATAACTTAACCAGTCTAACAGAATATGCATCTGGGGCTATTTTATACATTCCAACTAAGTTTGGAATCAGTCGAAAATCAAGGTTTAGTATGAAAAACGTTTTTGTTTATTGAGGCATTTCAACCAATCTAACAGAATATGCATCTGGGGTAATACATTTTACTTAGAATAGATAGAAGACATCAGCAACAAAGTGTCGAAGCAGCCAGAGCTCGCGATAACCAGTGCTGCCAGACAGTTTGTTTTTATTTTGCAAGAAGGCGGTATTTAATTTATTCAAATGAGTTTTACTTTTAGGGTCTTCCTGGATCGCATTTTGATTTAATGTGTTCATGTTCTCTTAATTAATTGTTTTTCGTCGTACTTAGGTTTGATACAGAAAAATTCAAAAACGTCTGATATCTTCTAAAGTTATACATCTTCTAAAGAATAAGTTATACATTCAATTTAATATCGTTCGTCACAAAATTGGATATCAGAAATTTTGGAGCATGGAAATGTTTTCGTCACTAGAATTTTATCTCGAAAAGAGGTTTTTTTTAGAAGATTTATTAATTTTCTATCAAATATCGATCGATATTGAGATATCTCAACCAGTCTCACAGAATATATATCTGGGATGGTCCTATACATTCTGACCAAATTTGGTTCAAATTGGACTACTATATCATATATCTGCCATAGAAATTAGATCGAATTATACAACTTTTATGTGCAAAACATAAATAAGATTTTTGTCTTCCTATGGCAACCACAAGTCAATATTGTTCTATGATTGAATGGTTGACTATGGGTACGCCAACATAATTTCTATTTTAGGTGCGTACCTGCTAATTTAAATGAGTAGATTTTTGTGCATCCAGTATATGAACCTTAATATTGGGAGCCGACTTTGGCAGAGGCTTTCAGGTCTATTAGATCAAACTAATTGACTGAAAATTAGAGATAACATTAGAGAGTGAAAAATATAAATCATTTATCTTAAACAGACAATTACATAGCAACAGGTTTCCACGGATATATGCCTTGATGCACGCAATAAAGTTTTTGAAGCCATGATTTTTTTTCATTTAAAAATCGGGGCATGTAGAGCAACTGGATCTTTTTGAATTCGAAAAGGAATAATCAAAGAACATTTTTCGAAAGCATGGCAGAAAAGGTATTTTTTTCCATCAAAGTTTAAAAAAAAATTTAAATTCGTAAAAAGTGGTTTACCTGTAGAAACTCAAAGGAAACAACAAAGCTATATCTTCTAAATAAAATCTGATTTAATTAAGGGTAGGATATTTTGAATCGTTGAACAATTGCCTATAAAATGGGTTTGCTCAAAATTTTGTTGGTTCACATGAAATTTTTGATTTTCAGCTACTGAGTACTTTGCTTAAAAAATCAAATAAAATAATACAAAATGTTTTTCTCATTATGGTAGAAAATAAGTTGTCTTTTAAGCAAAGTACTCAGTAGCTGAAAATCATGTTTGAAAGGTATCAACTCCATATAAAAAAGGGTTACAAACTGGCTCGAAATTATTTTGTAAGGCTACTTCTAATCCCTTGTATTCAGTACCAAAATATGGGCTGCTCAGAAAATTTTCGGGTGTTTTATAACACAGTTTGTTAAATAGCTAGTAGATTTATTTTGACCTTTCAAAACATCGATTCAATCAGTGTTTCGACTAGTCGAAATATTTTTGATGAGAAATGATGGCCAACCACAGGCAACAAAATAAAAGCCGAATTGAGCTCTTCGAGAAAAAAGAGCGAATTGGCAACAGAGGCCAATCTTGTGGGACTTGACCGACAAGAAACATTTTGGTGGAATTTTCATATTCTTTCTCGCAAATATGGGTTCCGCCTCTTTCAGAACAGTATATAAGTGGCCACTAATTTCATAATTAGGGTATTAGTCATTTTCTCACTTTTGTTGTTCGCAATTTTATTTATTTGTTTGTTGTGCACAGTGACGCAACAGTGTGACTAGTCAACTTAACAGAGATTTTTCGTGTTATGCTGCCACACTGCAGTTTGTAAGCCAGATATTAAAACATCGAACATTTTGAGCGCCCAAAATGTTTTCAGCTACTGAGTACCTTGCTTTAGAGGAAAAATGTTTTGCATATGAATATGTTAGCGATAACGGCGGAAAATAGCTCAAAATGTAAAAATATATGCTGTGCCAATATTTTTGTGTGTCTCTGTATGTAAACCTAATCGCCTTTTACACCCTTTGTGCTCTTTTCGTCACTAGCGTGGACTGCCGTTCACAGTGATAGTGAGAAATGCGCATACGTAAGACACTGTTATTAACCGCCCATTTTTAGATGTAGAGTGTGGGACGCCAGATAACATAATCGACGGTAAAATGACCCTGGCCACAAATGCAACATACTATGGAGCAGCTGTACTATACGAATGCAATACCAATTATAAGCTAAATGGCGTCTCGCGACGTTTATGTACAGAGCACGGCAACTGGAGCCACGAAGCACCAAGGTGTTTAGAGGTCGTTTGCAAATCAGAAAATGTGAGTGAAAGTTTGCTTGCGGATGAGGGAACTCGCGCTGTTGGGGCAGTAGCTACCTTTAAGTGTGCTAAAGGGCGAATCTTAGTTGGAAATGCAACACGTATCTGTCAAAAGAATGGGAAATGGACGGGCAAGATTCCAACATGTATACGTAAGTCTTGTGAACCCAATTACCCACAAATTATATTAATTAACGTACAATTAAATAATGCTTAGCCGTTGATTGTGGACGCCCGTTAGCCATTGACAATGGTCGTGTGATTGTAGTTAATGACTCCACTCTATACGGCGGATCTGCTGAATATCACTGCATACCCAACTACAACCGCATTGGCCAATATTTGCGAAAATGCACCGAGGACGGTGCCTGGAGCGGAAAACAGCCGCACTGTGAACTGGCTGCCGTGGAGGGGCAGGAGAAGTCAAAGCTAGGTACTAGCGTTGGCATTGGTGCCACTATTATTATTGCGCTCCTCGTCATCTTCGGCCTCACTTTCCTTTATCGGAACAAAGCAAGGCCAGTCAAAAATACGGAAAACATCCAGGCTGCTGAATCAAAGGATGAACGCAATGCATCTGTAATGTCCTATTCAACTCTAGAGGCAAATAATCGTATGCATATGGACAATAATCCATCAGCAACATTCAACACATTTAACGGAAGAACAGCAGGCCAAGGCCTCAATAACAACAATAACAATAACAGAGCTAATAGCGGACAAGTGAGTAATCGCTCAGGTGAGTTAGATGGCGCAATTCTGATCACTTTTACTTAAACTCAAAAAAATATACATTATTAGAAAACATTTACGACCAAATACCAAATGAACAGTTTTACGATGCACCTTATGAGATGCGTACAAATGATGAGGTGTATGAACCAGAGCCAATATCCAGTAACGTGATCACAATAAATGGCATTTCCGTGCGATAAGCGATTAGCATGCGGACAGTGCATAATGATTTATATTAATTTGTGTTTATAAATGTAAATAGTAATTTTAAAGAAAACGTAAATAATTCGTAGTAAAAAAAATTTCGTCTTCTGACTAGATCTAGTTCACAAGTGAATGTAGACATGTATGTAGTTTGTGATCTATAATATAATAGGTCACTACTAGAGGTCTGCATGAATAGCAAAAATACCACGTTCAAAATGCGTTGAGTGAATTTAAATGCGAAGCCGAAAACGTTTGAGTAAGACAGTGCGCTCACGTAAGACTCGGACGCACAACATGCGAACGAAAACAAACGAATTGAATGCGTTTTGAATGCCAAATCGGCTTTTTATTGCTGTTGTCTTGTCGTGCTCGAGGAAAAATACGAAAGAAGACAACAATAAAAACAACAAAATACGCATGCAAAATACATACAGCCTCGTCGCGACGACGCGTCGTCTTTTTTTTTACTGCTGCCTGCGTTTTTCCTAGAATTGAACGAAATGAATGCACAGAACAACTTCAGTAATTCGAGTGTCTTCGGCTTTGCCAAATTTTTCATTCCGTTTTACGCTTTATTTATTCTCACCCATTTCACTGACCGCCGTATGCTATGAGTCCCAGAACGCACTCATATTGATATCCATGCAATTCATTGTGTGCCTGGCACTCACTCAACTCAATTCGAATCCATTCAATTAAACGTATGTTGTGAGTGAAGTCATGCAGACCTCTAGTCACTACTGATTTCTTCAACACCTCTTTTTATAAACCCAACTTTGATATTTAATTAAGCGGCTAATACAACCAAACACATATAGAGCATGATTTCCCTTCCATATAAAATATGTATAATCAGAATGTACAATTTTGCTATGCAATATGTAAGTACTTTTTAATACATAAGTTAAAAAATTATGATGTTTTATTTAAATAAATATGTGTGGTTAGCTTATTTATTATTGTCTATATAAGCTGTGAGTATTTTATCTTTAACGTTGGTAATGTATGTAAGTAATTCCATATGTACGTACAAATGCATACAGAAAGGAGAAATTTTTTGCATCAACGAATTTTTGTTTTAGACCAAGAAAGTTGTGTATCATTCAATCGGAAATTAAATGACCTTTCCACTGATGCAAAAATTAACATGAAGTAAGTTCAATATACGAGTTGATTTAACTTTTATTTTTTAAAAATATATGTATATTAGGGCCGAACAATTTGTATGGGTGAGAAAAACGGTGGTTAGCATCCACCAGAATCGAAAACAAGTATGAATTGTAAGAATATTTCACCAAGAAACTATGGGTCTAAAATGAAATCCTATATCCCGCTGAGAAACATAAAGATTTCAGTATGAATATATTAATTATATGCAGTTTTATTAAAAATACCATATTTTACAATGAGCTTAATTCTGTTTCAACTATTTAAAACATATTTTATAATTCCTTTTTCTTTTAAAATAACAAAGTGTTTTTTTTTAATTGGAGGAGATGGGCCTAATAAGCCATGTCCATTTGCTTTACTGTCCTGAGCTCTTTGATCTCCGAAACTATAAAAGCTAGAGTTTTCAAATTCGACATGTAGTCTACTCTAGTACCGCGATTGAAAATTATTACCTTTTTACCACGCTCACTTCCGACCTAATAATCTAAAATGGCTTATAGCCCTCAAAGTATTCAAGATACGCTCTAGCAACCTTAATAATCGAAATGATAGTATTTTGTGAAAGCAAAAAACAGTATGTCTACTAATTGTTTGCAAAATGAAAGGCACACAATTTCAACTTTAACTCAAAAATTGATCAACAGAGGCACATTATTTCAATATTTTTTTGTGCAGATATATACTTTGATGTATTACCTATAAATATAACAAAAACAAAATTACAAAAATAACATAAATAAAACAAGAAAATCAAAATATCGCAAATTTCAGACTGTCCATTAATTGTTTGAAAAATGCAAACAATTCTTGGAAAAGGGGTTTTAGCTAAAAATGATTTAATATTCAGTGTACTTGCCGATAGCCTCTGTCACAACCTGAAGCCGTCGCGTTATGGACTGCACAAGGTCATATGGTAGACGGCACTTTTGTTAGTTGGGCGCTGATTGGCTGCCCCCTTCTTTAAAAATGCCCACAAATTTTTTAGGAGATTAAAGTCAGGGCTCTGGTCAGGGGTATCTATAACCTTGTAGCAGTTGAACAGCACCCAGGTCCGACACAGCAGGGATTTCTGCATAGGATCGTTGTTCTGGTACAGTTTGCATTTGAGCTTTTTGATCTATTCATCTTGTAGTGTTAAAGGATATCGAAATGACACTCCTTCGTCATAACATCGTTTAAAATGAGCCGCTATCCAACGAGAAACAACCCCTTAACAAAAGAGATCGGCCCAAACTTCATTTCACATTTGCTTATAGTCACGTTAACAAGCCAGTGGACTACTGGGATACCGATATTTTTAGCGATGAGACAAAAAAAAGTTATCTTATCACGTGGACCGAGCAGAGTGGCGCAGACCCAAAAGGGCACTGCAAGAGAAGAGCATAGTGCCAACTGTGAAGTTTGGCAAGATATCTGTTTATATGCGTGAATAGCTTCACGACGATTTTTGGGTAAGGCTTAACCTATGGTACCCTTAACAGGGTACCATACTTTTGAAAAAGAACACAGCAAATATAAACTAGTGTCTTATTTCATTTAAATATATATTTTGGTTATTACTAAAAGTTTTTATTTCTATTTTAATTTAAGCAGTTTTTTTAGTCTTGTATACAATTAAAAGAAATAGTTTTAATATTAAACTTATCAAGTGTAAATAAATTTTTTTCCCATTTTTTTTTTTAACAAACTTGAACTAAACAATAATGTAATATTTACATTAATATTTGAGTGTTTATTTCAATTGGATTATGATTTGTTGTATTTACTCTTATTCTTTTTGATAAGTATGATACCCGGTTGTGGAAGGGTAAAGCTTTGTCCAATAGTCGTCTTGAAGCAATTCTTTTGGCAGAAAAGTAACGCGCGTCGAAAAAACATACAGAATGAGAATATTCATCTCTCATCCTCTTTACACATGCGTACTCTGATATAGCCAGACAGAGACAGTAATAGTCGAGGGCCGAAGCTGATGATTGTATGTGTGCATCTTACAATAAGTATGGGTTGCATGTGCCGAATTGAGAAAATTTTCAACATTGCTTTGCTTCTTCGTTGATGCCATTAAGCTTTTGTATGTAAGCTCAAACCCTGTACGGGTTATATTTGTAGTAGAAAATTTTCGAGGTTAATAAAATATTTATAAATGATAAAACAAATCATTGCATTTATTTGATCATCAACCTTTACGTATTGATTAAATTATTGCGTTTTTTTGTATAAAATAATGTGGGTAAAAAATTCTGAGGGCAGAGGGTATTTCATAGTGCGTATGTTTTCAGTTTCGCTTTGCTGGCTGTGCCAGCTACGAGCTCTGCCAGTCGACTGAAGCGGCCACAAAAATAAATTCCCTTTCGTCGGAGCGTCCACTCTCAAAAAATTTCCCAGCCGATGGTGGACACTCCGCGAGCAATAACGAATGGCACATTCGAATGTATGGGATGAGTTCTCTATGGGTTATTTGCTTAGTGGTATAAGTTAAACTTCTAAAAAAACCTCTTTATGAGGTAAAAGTCTAGGGACGAAAACATTTCCATTCCCCAAAATCTCTGATATCCAATTTTGTGACGAACGGTATTAAATTGTATAAATAACTTATGCTAAAAAAACAGTTTGGCATTAGTTTTAGCGGGCTTTAGCGGTTTCCCGCTAAACTAGCGATTTTTCGAAAAAGTCGTCGAACAAACGTTTCTAGATATGATGGGGAATCGATCCACATTCAGAAATATAAGCTATTTCAACGCATTGATACAAACAAACAAAAGGACTGACTTCTCAACTCATTTTGGGAAGGCGTCTAAATTTTTCACAATTAAATATATTTCAAGCCTGTGGTCGGATTTTGATGAGGTAAATAATAATAAAATAAAAATATTTACCAAAAAGCCCCAACGACCCCATTTGCTTCAATCATCTAAATTTCGCCCTCTCACTTACACCTGATTATCCCACGAACCAGGTGAGTTTCAAAAAGTATAAGTATGCGCTATTGTTAGTTAAAACTATGCCTTTCGAACGGTATATAACTCGACCTGATCGGAAAGTCATAGCAAATTTTCCATTCTTCCTGTGTATATTACTAGTCGCCTTTCGCACCCTTCGTGATGCTTTCGTCACTAGCGCGGACTGCCGTCCGCAGTGATAAATAAAATACAATCGATATTTTATGTTAAGTAATAATGATAATGTTAAACAATAGCACTAAGTAAATAACCTATACAGAACTCATCCCATACAAACGAATGCACACTGGTTCCTGTTGTATGGGGAGGGCGACTAAAAATACTTCTAGTTGAGGTAGAGGCTTGAAACTTACCACAAAATTTTTATAAACTTATTAGTAAAATAATGTATACAAATTATGCGGATCGGACCACTATATCATATAGCTGTCATATGAACGATCGGTCTGAAATCAAGTGTTTGTATGAAAAACTTTTTTGTTTTCCATTATGTTGCAACGCAACCTTATAATTCTTCATTAAAAAAAAAGAAGAATTTAAGAAATATTTGTAAGAAAAAAAATATACTTTATTTACATTATTCAAGTAAATCAATAGCTGATTTAATAGCTTCGACTTTGGCTTGCATGGAAAATTTCTTTGACCCGTAATGAAAGGATCAGAGCTTAAATACATGTGCTTTTTTAAGTTGCTATTCTTGAAGAGGATTGGTAGAGTAATACAAAAACAAGAATACAGTTTAATAGCTAGATCAATTATGAAAGCCTATTTTGGCCTATGGGAGGAACTACTGTGGAATGTGCCATTCGTTATTGCTCGCGGAGTGTCCACTCTCGACTGGGAAATATTTTGAGAATGGACGCTCCGACGAAAAGACTGGCAGAGCTCGTGGCTAGCACAGTCCGCAAAGCGAAACTGAAAACATGCGCACTATGAAATACCCTCTGCCCTCAAAATTGTTTACCCACATTATTTTATACAACACTAGTGGGCGGTGCTACAGTCGAGCATACTCGACTGTCGGAGACCCCGTAATTACTATGGAAAAGCAACTCCTGGTTTAAAGAAAATAATATAAATCTGTACATATATAAAACATTGTTTCAGGAGGTATAAGACAATATAAAATTCCCAATCTGCGAGTCTGATTGTGGTATCTATAGAAACAACAAAAATTTGCATACTCAGTATACATTTTCGACCAATCGTTCCTACGGCAGCTTTATAATATAGAAGAGCGATTTTAACCAAATTAAACAAAAAAGTTTTTCATACTAAAGCTTGGCTTTCGACTGATTGTTCCTATGGCAGCTATATAATAAAGTGGACCGATTTCAACCAAGCTCGGTCAGAATGTATAAAATAACCCCAGATGCAAATTCTTTTAGATTGGTTAAGCTATCTCAATAAACAAAACGTTTTTCATTCTAATGCTTGATTTTCAACTGATTGTTCCTATGGAAGCTATATGATATATCGGACTGATTTCAACCAAACTTGGTCAGAATGTATAGGACCATCCTACATGCATATTCTGTTAGATTGGTTGAGATATCCATTAAATTGTCTTTTTAATTAAGATATTTTTAATTTATATAAATATAGCATTAATATAAATAATATAAAATATTATATTATTAAATAATATATAAAATATAAATAAATAATAAATTTAATATTAAACATTAATAATTAAAAATATATAAAAAAAAATATCTGTCCGTGACGGGATTCGAACCCGCGACCCATGGCCCAAATGAAAATTTTAGAAAAAAAGGACGCTCAACACACTGCACCACAGAGCTATTTTATGATTTACTGTTTATTGTAGGTTTCATTATTACTGGACCATAAATCAAACTTCATTGTTGTTGTTGTCTAACTGTTTTGTAATTGTTGCTGTTAAGGTAAAGCAAATATAGGCAAATTTAGTTGTTTAATATCTTCGCTGTTTATTATCCGATCGCAATGAAATTTTCAGCAAACATGGCGGATAATATTGGCTTGGTCTAGAACGCTTAATTTTTTAAATATTAATGTAAATATTACATTATTGTTTATTTCAAGTTTGTTAAAAAAAATTGGAAAAAAATTAAGTTACACTTGATAAGTTTAATATTAAAAACTATTTTTTTTAATTGTATACAAGACTAACAAAAATGCTTAAATTAAAATAGAAATAAATACTATTAGTAATAGCCAAAATATAAATATAAATTTAAATTAAATAAGACATTAGTTAATATTTGCTTGTGGAAGGGTTAAGCTTTGCCCAAAAATCGTCATGAAGCAATTCACGCATATAAACAGATATCTTGCCAAACTTCACTGTTGGCACTATACTCTTCTCTTGCAGTGTCCTTTTGGGTTTGCGCAAAACTCTGCTCGGTTCATCGTGATAAGATAACATTTTTTTTGTCTCATCACTAAAAATAGGGGTTGTTTCTCGTTGGATAGCGGCTCATTTTAAACGATGTTATGACCAAGGAGTGTCACTTGGATATCCTTCAACACTACAAGATGACAACATTTTGGCTTTTTTGACCCCAAAAATTGTCGGTATCAACAGCCTAGTCGATTAAGCCATGTTCATCTGTCCGTCTATCCTTCTGTTTGAACGCAAGAATCTTAGAGACTATAAAAGCTAGAGACTTCAAAATTTGTATGTAGGTTGCTATATACCGAACGCAGATCAAGTTTATTTTAATATTTTGATTAGACCACTATATCATATAGCTGCCATAGGAACGATCAGTCGAAAATCAAGCTTTAGTATGAAAAACATTTTTGTTGTTTGAGATATCTCAACCAATCTAACAGCATCTGCATTTAAGGTGATCTTATACATTCTGACTAAGTTTAGTTGAAATCGCCCGCTATATCATATAGCTGCCATAGGAACAATCAGTCGAAAATCAAGCTTTAGTATGAAAAACTTTTTTGTGTATTGAGATATCTCAACCAATCTAACAGAATATGCATCTGAAACGGTTCTACATATCCTGACGAAATTTTGTTGAAATCGGACTACTTTTTTGTAATAAAGTTTCTCGGCCGGGGCGGTGTCTAAGTCCGCCCAAGGCCATTTACAGAAAAATTTGTAAAATCTGGAAACGGCTGGAGTGAGCGGTGGGAGCGTCAGAGGGTATGCGGATGTTCTCGCACCAAGACCTAGGAGGACGAGGAGAGCGACTCCCAAAACCCGATGCGTGCTCTCGTCTCGCGTCCTGAATTCCTCGCTTCGGATTCGGCCGAGTGACATTCGGGAACATAGGTATACTCTCGTCGCGGTTCTACCAGACTGAGTGACATTAGGCAGGGCAGGTACACTCTCGGCGTGGTTCTACCAGGCTGAGTTCTACAGGGTAACATAGGTTCACTCCTGTCGTGGCTCTACCAGGCTGAGTGGTACAGGGCAACATAGATGCACTCTCGTCGTGGTTCTACCAGGCTAAGTGACACGAGGCAGGGGAGGCTACTGATAAGTACGATTAAAAAAAATTAATTAAACGAATAAGAACACATTTATTCAAAATGCGTTCCAGGAAGACCCTACAAGTCCAATTCATTTGAATAAATTAAATACCGCCTTCTTGCAAAACAAAAACTAACTAACTAGCAGCACTGGTTATCTCGAGCTCTGGCTGCTACGACACTTGTTGTTGCAGTCTTTTATCTATTCTAAGTAAAATGCATATATTCAGCTAACTATAATAATTATTAATAATTAATTTATATCGACTTATTTTAAACAATTCATTAACAACATAAATAAAATTAACGTAAAATAAATTCGAAGGAAGACCCCAATGCTTAGCTCATTTAAATAAATTAAAGCCCTCATTGTCACATAACAAAACTAAACTATCTGGCAGCACTGGTAATTTCCGCAGGGAACATGCATGTACTAGGCAAGCAATGTGAAGGTATATATAGTTAACAGGTATTATCTTGCCGTAACGAATTTTCACAGATATGTGTTATATGTCAAAAAACGCGGAATTCAATTGACTATAACTTTTAACATATTTTATACTGATTTGTGTAGTAGATTTTTTTAAAATCTCCAAAGAAATCTTAATTTACCTGTAGCTTCTTACCTGTGTACTTCAGAAAAAAAGATTGAGATATGTCTAAAAGATCTTCAAAATACCTTTTCAACGATATATAGAGCATATATGTAGCTTCTATCGCTTGGATACTAAATTTTAGCGATTTCCCGCTAAGCTAGCGATTTTTCGAAAAAGTCTTAGAACACAAGTTTATAATTTTATGATGTAAGGATGTTTTCTCTCGGCTGGGGTATGTCTCAGTCCAAAATATTTATAAATGATAAAACAAATCATTGCATTTATTTGATCATCAACCTTTACGTATTGATTAAATTATTGCGTTTTTTTGTATAAAATAATGTGGGTAAAAAATTCTGAGGGCAGAGGGTATTTCATAGTGCGTATGTTTTCAGTTTCGCTTTGCTGGCTGTGCCAGCTACGAGCTCTGCCAGTCGACTGAAGCGGCCACAAAAATAAATTCCCTTTCGTCGGAGCGTCCACTCTCAAAAAATTTCCCAGCCGATGGTGGACACTCCGCGAGCAATAACGAATGGCACATTCGAATGTATGGGATGAGTTCTCTATGGGTTATTTGCTTAGTGGTATAAGTTAAACTTCTAAAAAAACCTCTTTATGAGGTAAAAGTCTAGGGACGAAAACATTTCCATTCCCCAAAATCTCTGATATCCAATTTTGTGACGAACGGTATTAAATTGTATAAATAACTTATGCTAAAAAAACAGTTTGGCATTAGTTTTAGCGGGCTTTAGCGGTTTCCCGCTAAACTAGCGATTTTTCGAAAAAGTCGTCGAACAAACGTTTCTAGATATGATGGGGAATCGATCCACATTCAGAAATATAAGCTATTTCAACGCATTGATCACAAACAAACAACAAAGGACTGACTTCTCATCTCATTTTGGGAAGGCGTCTAAATTTTTCACAATTAATTATATTTCAAGCCTGTGGTCGGATTTTGATGAGGTAAATAATAATAAAATAAAAATATTTACCAAAAAGCCCCAACGACCCCATTTGCTTCAATCATTTAAATTTCCCTCTCACTTACACCTGATTATCCCAGGAACCAGGTGAGTTTCAAAAAGTCTAAGTATGCGCTATTGTTAGTTAAAACTATGCCTTTCGATCGGTATATAACTCGACCTGATCGGAAAGTCATAGCAAATTTTCCATTCTTCCTGTGTATATTACTAGTCGCCTTTCGCACCCTTCGTGATGCTTTCGTCACTAGCGCGGACTGCCGCCGCAGTGATAAATAAAAAACAATCGATATTTTATGTTAAGTAATAATGATAATGTTATACAATAGCACTAAGTAAATAACCTATACAGAACTCATCCCATACAAACGAATGCACACTGGTTCCTGTTGTATGGGGAGGGCGACTAAAAATACTTCTAGTTGAGGTAGAGGCTTGAAACTTACCACAAAATTTTTATAAACTTATAGTAAAATAATGTATACAAATTATGCGGATCGGACCACTATATCATATAGCTGTCATATGAACGATCAGTCTGAAATCAAGTGTTTGTATGAAAAACTTTTTTGTTTTCCATTATGTTGCAACGCAACCTTATAATTCTTCATTAAAAAAAAAGAAGAATTTAACAAATATTTGTAAGAAAAAAAATATACTTTATTTACATTATTCAAGTAAATCAATAGCTGATTTAATAGCTTCGACTTTGGCTTGCATGGAAAATTTCTTTGACCCGTAATGAAAGGATCAGAGCTTAAATACATGTGCTTTTTTAAGTTGCTATTCCTGAAGAGGATTGGTAGAGTAATACAAAAACAAGAATACAGTTTAATAGCTAGATCAATTATGAAAGCCTATTTTGGCCTATGGGAGGAACTACTGTGGAATGTGCCATTCGTTATTGCTCGCGGAGTGTCCACTCTCGACTGGGAAATATTTTGAGAATGGACGCTCCGACGAAAAGGACTTTATTTTTGTGGCCGCTACAGTCGACTGGCAGAGCTCGTAGCTAGCACAGTCCGCAAAGCGAAACTGAAAACATGCGCACTATGAAATACCCTCTGCCCTCAAAATTGTTTACCCACATTATTTTATACAACACTAGTGGGCGGTGCTACAGTCGAGCATACTCGACTGTCGGAGACCCCGTAATTACTATGGAAAAGCAACTCCTGGTTTAAAGAAAATAATATAAATCTGTACATATATAAAACATTGTTTCAGGAGGTATAAGACAATATAAAATTCCCAATCTGCGAGTCTGATTGTGGTATCTATAGAATCAACAAAAATTTGCATACTCAGTATACATTTTCGACCAATCGTTCCTATGGCAGCTTTATAATATAGTAGAGCGATTTTAACCAAATTAAACAAAAAGTTGTTCATACTAAAGCTTGGTTTTCGACTGATTGTTCCTTTGGCAGCTATATAATAAAGTGGACCGATTTTAACCAAGCTCGGTCAGAATGTATAAAATAACCCCAGATGCAAATTCTTTTAGATTGGTTAAGCTATCTCAATAAACAAAACGTTTTTCATTCTAATGCTTGATTTTCA
The DNA here is from genome assembly GCA_035043635.1 of Drosophila rellima. Classification (NCBI taxonomy): domain Eukaryota; kingdom Metazoa; phylum Arthropoda; class Insecta; order Diptera; family Drosophilidae; genus Drosophila; species Drosophila rellima. The sequence goes on from JAWNMV010000570.1 coordinate 90,082, forward strand.
ACTGATTGTTCCTATGGAAGCTATATGATATATCGGACTGATTTCAACCAAACTTGGTCAGAATGTATAGGACCATCCTACATGCATATTCTGTTAGATTGGTTGAGATATCCATTAAATTGTCTTTTTAATTAAGATATTTTTAATTTATATAAATATAGCATTAATATAAATAATATAAAATATTATATTATTAAATAATATATAAAATATAAATAAATAATAAATATAATATTAAACATTAATAATTAAAAATATATAAAAAAAATATCTGTCCGTGACGGGATTCGAACCCGCGACCCATGGCCCAAATGAAAATTTTAGAAAAAAAGGACGCTCAACACACTGCACCACAGAGCTATTTTATGATTTACTGTTTATTGTAGGTTTCATTATTACTGGACCATAAATCAAACTTCATTGTTGTTGTTGTCTAACTGTTTTGTAATTGTTGCTGTTAAGGTAAAGCAAATATAGGCAAATTTAGTTGCTTAATATCTTCGCTGTTTATTATCCGATCGCAATGAAATTTTCAGCAAACATGGCGGATAATATTGGCTTGGTCTAGAACGCTTAATTTTTTAAATATTAATGTAAATATTACATTATTGTTTATTTCAAGTTTGTTAAAAAAAATTGGAAAAAAATTAAGTTACACTTGATAAGTTTAATATTAAAAACTATTTTTTTTAATTGTATACAAGACTAACAAAAATGCTTAAATTAAAATAGAAATAAATACTATTAGTAATAGCCAAAATATAAATATAAATTTAAATTAAATAAGACATTAGTTTATATTTGCTGTGTTCTTTTTCAAAAGTATGGTACCCGGTTGTGGAAGGGTTAAGCTTTGCCCAAAAATCGTCGTGAAGCAATTCACGCATATAAACAAATATCTTGCCAACCTTCACTGTTGGCACTATACTCTTCTCTTGCAGTGTCCTCTTGGGTTTGCGCAAAACTCTGCTCGGTTCATCGTGATAAGATAACATTTTTTTTGTCTCATCACTAAAAATAGGGGTTGTTTCTCGTTGGATAGCGGCTCATTTTAAACGATGTTATGACCAAGGAGTGTCACTTGGATATCCTTCAACACTACAAGATGACAACATTTTGGCTTTTTTGACCCCAAAAATTGTCGGTATCAACAGCCTAGTCGATTAAGCCATGTTCATCTGTCCGTCTATCCTTCTGTTTGAACGCAAGGATCTTAGAGACTATAAAAGCTAGAAACTTCAAAATTTGTATGTAGGTTGCTATATACCGAACGCAGATCAAGTTTATTTTAAAATTTTGATTAGACCACTATATCATATAGCTGCCATAGGAACGATCAGTCGAAAATCATGCTTTAGTATGAAAAACATTTTTGTTGTTTGAGATATCTCAACTAATCTAACAGCATCTGCATTTGGGGTGATCTTATACATTCTGACTAAGTTTAGTTGAAATCGCTGCCATAGGAACAATCAGTCGAAAATCAAGCTTTACTATGAAAAACTTTTTTGTGTATTGAGATATCTCAACCAATCTAACAGAATATGCATCTGAAACGGTTCTACATATCCTGACGAAATTTTGTTGAAATCGGACTACTTTTTTGTAATAAAGTTTCTCGGCCGGGGCGGTGTCTAAGTCCGCCCAAGGCCATTTACAGAAAAATTTGTAAAATCTGGAAACGGCTGGAGTGAGCGGTGGGAGCGTCAGAGGGTATGCGGATGTTCTCGCACCAAGACCTAGGAGGACGAGGAGAGCGACTCCCAAAACCCGATGCGTGCTCTCGTCTCGCGTCCTGAATTCCTCGCTTCGGATTCGGCCGAGTGACATTCGGGAACATAGGTATACTCTCGTCGCGGTTCTACCAGACTGAGTGACATTAGGCAGGGCAGGTACACTCTCGTCGTGGTTCTACCAGGCTGAGTGCTACAGGGTAACATAGGTTCACTCCTGTCGTGGCTCTACCAGGCTGAGTGGTACAGGGCAACATAGGTGCACTCTCGTCGTGGTTCTACCAGGCTAAGTGACACGAGGCAGGGGAGGCTACTGAAAAGTACGATTAAAAAAAATTAATTAAACGAATACGAATACATTTATTCAAAATGCGTTCCAGGAAGACCCCACAAGTCCAATTCATTTGAATAAATTAAATACCGCCTTCTTGCAAAACTAAAAACTAACTAACTAGCAGCACTGGTTATCTCGAGCTCTGGCTGCTACGACACTTGTTGTTGCAGTCTTTTACCTATTCTAAGTAAAATGCATATATTCAGCTAACTTTAATAATAATTAATAATTAATTTATATCGACTTATTTTAAACAATTCATTAACAACATAAATAAAATTAACGTAAAATAAATTCGAAGGAAGACCCCAATGCTTAGCTCATTTGAATAAATTAAAGACCTCATTGTCACATAACAAAACTAAACTATCTGGCAGCACTGGTAATTTCCGCAAGGAACATGCATGTACTAGGCAAGCAATGTGAAGGTATATATAGTTAACAGGTATTATCTTGCCGTAACGAATTTTCACAGATATGTGTTATATGTCAAAAAACGCGGAATTCAATTGACTTTAACTTTTAACATATTTTATACTGATTTGTGTAGTAGATTTTTTTAAAATCTCCAAAGAAATCTTATTTTACCTGTAGCTTCTTACCTGTGTACTTCAGAAAAAAAGATTGAGATATGTCTAAAAGATCTTCAAAATACCTTTTCAACGATATATAGAGCATATATGTAGCTCCTATCGCTTGGATACTAAATTTTAGTGATTTCCCGCTAAGCTAGCGATTTTTCGAAAAAGTCTTAGAACACAAGTTTATAATTTTATGATGTAAGGATGTTTTCTCTCGGCTGGGGTATGTCTCAGTCC